>SNVD02012053.1:0-62163 GCA_013180625.2 Boswellia sacra
CTTAGCTTCAACACCTCATTTTAATAAGCCTCTTCTCGATTTTACAATTATTTCAATGATCTTACTCTTGCACATAAATAAATATGTTAGTAAATCTCAATGAATCAATGTGTATTGTCATCATCAAAATTATCATGTAGCCTTAGGGCTAACACTTTAGTCATTTGTCTATTTCCTTTTACATTGGATGTGCAGTAAAAAGAGTTTGTATATTTCTGCCAAAAAAAAGGGCGTCAAAGTTTAAGCATACACCAATATTTTTGAGGCAAATTATTGTCGATAAGCATTGCCATTTTCATGTCATGCTTCGTCTAATGCAAAAATAAATCAATAAATAAATGAGATATTATATGGCCCCATGATTTGGCTTTCCTTGTCCATCCAATTAAAAATCTTATTGTACTATATTTGTTGTGTACATGATGCACAAGAAATTCTTATACTTTGAAGCTGTATGGTAAGTTTGACAAATCATTTTACCGATCCAAAACCTGAAGGCAACTTGACAAAAGCGGGATACCTTAACAACATGATCACTCAGTACGACAAATCAACAATATTAAGTCTTTGTTTTTGGACCCCCACGCAAAATCAATTTGATTTTTGAGTTTAATTTCTAAAACGATAAATCATAAATCAGAATGTGAAATTACGAATCATGTAACTTTAATGAACTTGCGACACAGGTGAGTCATTTAAAACTTAACGTGACCTCCATGGTGGACTCTTATATGGTCTCATGATTCGGCTTTCCTTGTCCATCCAATTAAGAATCTTATTGTACTGTATCTGTTGTGTACATGAAGTACTAGAAATTCTTATACTTTGAAGCTGCATGGTAAGTTTCGCAAATCATTTTACCGATCCAAAACCTGAAGGCAACTTAACAAAAGCTAGATACCCTAACAACATGATCACTCAGTACGTCAAATCAATAATATTAACTCTTTGTTTTTGGTCCCGCAAGCAAAATCAATTTGAATTTTGTGTTTAATTTCTAAAAACATAAATCATAAATCAGAAAGTGAAATTACGAATCACGTAACTTTAATGAACTTGCGACACAGGTAGGTCTTTGAAAACTAAATGTGACCTGCATGGTGGACTCTTACAGATCCTGAGGTACAAAAATTCAACGCTCTAAATTAACATCTTGGTTTTAAGATAATATTGTTGACCGACATAAATTTGATATAGACCCTTATATATTCGAGCTTAAAATTAAATTAATCGATCTAATGTTATGGCGTAATGGTGGTATGAACGGATTTCCATCCCTATTTAGTTGGACATTTATTCATTTAGGCTAACAAAGCCATAAAAAATTGTGATAGCTTTCTCATTCGTTAGGTTTTGTAGAAAATTTGTTTTGTTATCCGTTGCAAGTTCTGTTTATTACCAACCACAGAACCTTCAGAAGCAAGATATAAATATGGTTTTGCAATGTCGGGGATGTCATATCATTTTTTATCTGTTTGGTCGAGATTCTACATACTATTAAATCTAAAACAAATATGGAGAAGACATGCTGCCGCAAGCTGACCTTTATGGTTGTCCTCCTTGTCGTGGCTTCATGTTAGTCTATCCACCTGTCTTTAAAGAAATTAGTTTCTTTTTTTATTTTTTGTTTAGCTTCTTCTTGCTTACCTAATGAATTCTAATCGATAGGTATCCCATTCTATGAGCTTCCGAGAGCTGAATCCTACCAGATATTACCAATACCTTGCAAAACTGATGCAGAATGCAAAAAATATTGCCCATAAAAGGCAGGGTTTTGTTGCACCACGGACATACTCAAATCTGTCCATGGCCAAAAGGCATTTGTCCCTGTAATTAAAATCAAGGAGCAACAAGAAAATCGTTTCTTCAAACATAATTAACTTTGTTTCATTCGGCATGGATACATCACAATATGTTGTATTCTTCATGTAGTATAAAATAATCGAGTTACTTAATGAACTTATTATTATTTCAATAAATTTCAATAATCGTAAATGTGATTCCTCCTTAGTTTTCTTCTACTTTCTATTTCCTGCCAAATTTAGTGGCATTGGAGGCAAACGATCGCATTTTTCGATTTAGCATACAACACAATGATAGATTCTTCCAAAATATAGTACTTAAACTCCTAGTTTGTTTGATGATTACTTTTTTAAATAGATAAAAAGTTTCTTTGAGTTTAGCTATTTGTTAGCAAAAATAAGTAAGAAAACAAAAATTAGGATGCTTTACATGACAATATGACATGTCTCAAATCCACTTGGCCGATCTGCACTTTTCCACTTAATCCAGTTAACCAAATAATAATACACTTAGTACATAATTATATAATAAAGAATAATAAGTTATTCTTGAAAAGGCATCATGGTGGATTATCGTTGGTATTCATTTTTCACGGGGCCTGTCCAATAACCAATTTTGAAGGAGTGAGCATAAAAAAAGTACGCCTTCAGGTTGTGGCCAATATAAAGCAATGGAAAGGATCAATAGCGAAATAGGTTGATTACTTTAGTTATTTGTCTATTTCTTTTTACATAGGATGTGCAGTAAAAAGAGTTTGCATATTCCTGCCAAAAAAAAAGGGCGTCCAAGTTTAAGCATACGCCAATATCTTTTAGGCAAATTATCGTCAATAAGTATTGTCATTTTCATGTCATGCTTCGTCCAATGCAAAAATAAATAAATAAATAAAAGTGATATTATATAGCCTCATGATTCGGCTTTCCTTGCCCATCCATTTAAAAATCTTATTGTGATGTATTTGTTGTGTACATGAAGTATAAGAAATTCTTATACTTTGAAGCTGCATGGTAAGTTTAACAAATCATTTTGCGAATCCAAAACCTGAAGGCAACTTGACAAAAGCGGGATACCTTAACAACATGATCACTCAGTACGGCAAATCAATAATATTACATCTTTGTTTTTGGACCCCCACGCAAAATCAATTTGAATCTTGAGTTTAATTTCTAAAAACATAAATCATAAAGAATGTGAAATTACGAATCATGTAACTTTAATGAACTTGCGACACAGGTAAGTCATTTAAAACTTAATGTGACCTCCATGGTGGACTCTTATAGATCCTAAGGTACAAAGATTCAACGCTCTAATTTAACAATTTGGTTTTAAGATAATATTGTTGACCAACTTAAATATTATATAGACCCTTATATATACGAGCTTAAAATTAAATTAATCGATGGAATGTTATAGCGTAATGGTGGTATGAACCCGTTTCCTTCTTTATTTAGTTGTACGTTTGTTTTCTTAGGCCAACAAAGCCATAAAAAATTGTGATACCTTTCTCAGTCGTTAGGTTTTTTAGGAAAATTGTTTTGTTATTGGTTACAAGTCCTATTTATTACCAACCACGGAACCTCGAGAAGCAAGATATAAATATGGCTTTGCAACGTAATGGATGTCATATCATTTTTTTTATTAGTTTGATCGAGTTTCTACATACTATTAAATCTAAAACAAATATGGAGAAGATATGCTGCAGCAAGCTGACCTTTATGGTTGTCCTCCTTCTCACGGCTTCATGTTAGTCTATCCACCTGTCTTTAAGGCAGTTAGTTTTTTTTTTAAATTTTTTGTTTAGCTTCTTTTCTCTTACCTAATGATTTCTAATCGGCAGGTATCCCATTCCTTGAGCTTCCGAGGGCTGAATCCTACCAGACATTACCAATACCTTGCAAAACTGATGCAGACTGCAAAAAAGATTGCCCATAAAAGGCAGGGTTTTGTTGCATCACGGGAAAACGTACTCAAATCTGTCCATGGCCAAAAGGCATTTGTGCCTGTAATTAAAAACAGGGAGCACCTAGAAGATCGTTTCTTCAAACTTAATTAACTTTGTTTCATGCCACATGGATGCATCACAATATGTTGTATCCTTCATGCAGTAGAAGATAATCGAGTTACTTAATGAACTTATTATTATTTCAATAAATTACATGTCAGCATCGCAAATTTGATTCCTCCATAGTTTTCTTCTATTTTCTATTTCCTATCAAATTCAGTGGCATTGGAGGCAAACGATCGCATTTTTCGATTTAGCATACAGCACAATGATAGATTCTTCCAAAAGATAGCACTTAAATTCTTAGTTTGTTTGATGATTACTTTTTTAAATTAATAAAATGTTTCTTTGAGTTTAGCTGTTTGTTAGTAAGAATAAGTAAGTAAACAAAAATTAGGATGCTTTACATGACAATATGACATGTCTCAAATCCACTTGGCCGATCTGCACTTTTCCACTTAATCCGGTTAACCAAATAATAATACACTTAGTACATCATTATGTAATAAAGAATAATAAGTTATTCCCGAAAAGGCATCGTAGTGGAATATCGTCGGGATTCATTTTTCATAAGGCCTGTCCAACAACCAATTTTGAAGGAATGAACACAAAAAAAGTATGCCTTCAAGTTGCGGCCAATATAAAGCTATGGAAAGGATCAATAGTGAAATAGGTTGATTGCTTTAGTCATTTGTCTGTTTCTTTTTAAAATGGATGTGCAGTAAAAAGAGTATGTATATTACTGCCAAAAAAAAGGGCGTCGAAGTTTAAGCATACACCAATATTTTTTACGCAAATTGCTGTCGATAAGCATTGCCATTTTCATGTCATGGTTCGTCTAATGCAAAAATAAATAGATAAATAAAAGAGATATTATATGGTCTCATGATTCGACTTTCCTTGTCCATCCAATTAAGAATCTTATCGTTCTGTATCTGTTGTGTACATGAAGTACAAGAAATTCTTATACTTTGAAGCTGCATGGTAAGTTTAACAAATCATTTTGCAAATCCAAAACCTGAAGCCAACTTGACAAAAGCGGGATACCTTGACAACATCATGATTCATTACGGCAAATCAGTAATATTAAGCCTTTGTTTTTGGACCCCCACGCAAAATCAATTTGAATTTTGAGTTTAATTTCTAAAAAACATAAATTATAAATCAGAAAGTGAAATTACGAATCATGTAACTTTAATGGACTTGCGACACAGGTAAGTCATTTAAAACTTAATGTGACCTCCATGGTGGACTCTTCTAGAACCTAAGGTACAAAGATTCAACGCTCCAATTTAACAATTTGGTTTTAAGATAATATTGTTGACCAACTTAAATATTATATAGACCCTTATATATACGAGCTTAAAATTAAATTAATCGATGGAATGTTATAGCGTAATGGTGGTACGAACCCGTTTCCTTCTTTATTTAGTTGTACGTTTGTTTTCTTAGGCCAACAAAGCCATAAAAAATTGTGATACCTTTCTCAGTCGTTAGGTTTTTTAGGAAAATTGTTTTGTTATTGGTTACAAGTTCTATTTATTACCAACCACGGAACCTCGAGAAGCAACATATAAATATGGCTTTGCAACGTAAGGGATGTCATATCATTTTTTTATTAGTTTGATCGAGTTTCTACATACGATTAAATCTAAAACAAATATGGAGAAGATATGCTGCAGCAAGATGACCTTTATGGTTGTCCTCCTTCTCACGGCTTCATGTTAGTCTATCCACCTATCTTTAAGGCAGTTAGTTTTTTTTTTTAAATTTTTTGTTTAGCTTCTTTTCTCTTACCTAATGATTTCTAATCGGCAGGTATCCCATTCCTTGAGCTTCCGAGGGCTGAATCCTACCAGATATTACCAATACCTTGCAAAACTGATGCAGACTGCAAAAAAGATTGCCCACAAAAGGCAGGGTTTTGTTGCATCACGGGAAAACGTACTCAAATCTGTACATGGCCAAAAGGCATTTGTGCCTGTAATTAAAAACAAGGAGCACCTAGAAGATCGTTTCTTCAAACTTAATTAACTTTGTTTCATGCCACATGGATGCATCACAATATGTTGTATCCTTCATGTAGTAGAAAATAATCGAGTTACTTAATGAACTTATTATTATTTCAATAAATTACATGTCAGCATCGCAAATTTGATTCCTCCTTAGTTTTCTTCTATTTTCTATTTCCTATAAAATTCAGTGGCATTGGAGGCAAACGGTCGCATTTTTCGATTTAGCATACAGCACAGTGATAGATTCTTCCAAAAGATAGCACTTAAATTCTTAGTTTGTTTGATGATTACTTTTTTAAATTAATAAAATGTTTCTTTGAGTTTAGCTGTTTCTTAGTAAGAATAAGTAAGTAAACAATAATTAGGATGCTTTACATGACAATATGACATGTCTCAAATCCACTTGGCCGATCTGCACTTTTCCACTTAATCCAGTTAACCAAATAATAATACACTTAGTACATAATTTGATAATAAAGAATAATAAGTTATTCCTGAAAAGGCATCATGGTGGATTATCGTCGGTATTCATTTTTCACGGGGCCCCTCCAATAACCAATTTTGAAGGAGTGAGCATAAAAAAAGTACGCCTTCAAGTTGTGGCCAATATAAAGCAATGGAATGGATCAATAGCGAAATCGGTTGATTACTTTAGTTATTTGTCTATTTCTTTTTACATTGGATGTGCAGTAAAAAGAGTTTGTGTACTCCGGCCAAAAAAAAAGGGCGTCCAAGTTTAACCATACGCCAATATTTTTTAGGCAAATTACCGTCGATAAGTGTTACCATTTTCATGTCATGCTTCGTCTAATGCAAAAATAAATAAATAAACAAAAGTGATATTATATGGCCTCACGATTCGGCTTTCCTTGCCCATCCAATTAAAAATCTTATTGCACTGTATTTGTTGTGCACATGAAGTATAAGAAATTCTTATACTTTGAAGCTGCATGGTAAGTTTAACAAATCATTTTGCAAATCCAAAACCTGAAGGCAACTTGACAAAAGAGGGATACCTTAACAACATGATCACTTTGTACGGCAAATCAATAGTATTAAGTCTTTGTTTTTGGACCCCCATGCAAAATCAATTTGATTTTTGAGTTTATTTTCTAAAAACATAAATCATAAATCAGAATGTGAAATTACAAATCATGTAACTTTAATGAACTTGCGACATAGGTAAGTCATTTAAAACTTAATGTGACCTCCATGGTGGACTCTTGTAGAACGCTCCAATTTAACGATTTGGTTTTAAGATAATATTGTTGACCAACTTAAATATTATATAGACCCTTATATATACGAGCTTAAAATTAAATTAATCGATGGAATGTTATAGCGTAATGGTGGTATGAACCCGTTTCCTTCTTTATTTAGTTGTACGTTTGTTTACTTAGGCTAACAAAGCCATAAAAAATTGTGATAGCTTTTCTCAGTCGTTAGGTTTTTTAGGAAAATTGTTTTGTTATTGGTTACAAGTTCTATTTATTACCAACCACGGAACCTCGAGAAGCAAGATATAAATATGGCTTTGCAACGTAAGGGATGTCATATCATTTTTTTATTAGTTTGATCGAGTTTCTACATACTATTAAATCTAAAACAAATATGGAGAAGATATGCTGCAGCAAGCTGACCTTTATGGTTGTCCTCCTTCTCACGGCTTCATGTTAGTCTATCCACCTGTCTTTAAGGCAGTTAGTTTTTTTTTTAAATTTTTTGTTTAGCTTCTTTTCTCTTACCTAATGATTTCTAATCGGCAGGTATCCCATTCCTTGAGCTTCCGAGGGCTGAATCCTACAAGATATTACCAATACCTTGCAAAATTGATGCAGACTGCAAAAAAGATTGCCCACAAAAGGCAGGGTTTTGTTGCATCACGGGAAAACGTACTCAAATCTGTCCATGGCCAAAAGGCATTTGTGCCTGTAATTAAAAACAAGGAGCACCAAGAAGATCGTTTCTTCAAACTTAATTAACTTTGTTTCATGCCACATGGATGCATCATAATATGTTGTATCCTTCATGTAGTAGAAAATAATCGAGCTACATAATGAACTTATTATTATTTCAATAAATTACATGTCAGCATTGTAAAATTGATTCCTCCTTAGTTTTATTCTATTTTCTATTTGCTATCAAATTCAGTGGCATTGGAGGCAAACGATCGCATTTTTCGATTTAGCATACAGCACAATGATAGATTCTTCCAAAAGATAGCACTTAAATTCTTAGTTTGTTTGATGATTACTTTTTTAAATTAATAAAATGTTTCTTTGATTTTAGCTGTTTGTTAGTAAGAATAAGTAAGTAAACAATAATTAGGATGCTTTACATGACAATATGACATGTCTCAAATACACTTGGCCGATCTGCACTTTTCCACTTAATCCAGTTAACCAAATAATAATACACTCAGTACATAATTACATAATAAAGAATAATAAGTTATTCCTGAAAAGGCATCATGGTGGATTATCGTCGGTATTCATTTTTCACGGGGCCTATCCAATAACCAATTTTGAAGGAGTGAGCATAAAAAAAGTACGCCTTCAAGTTGCGGCCAATATAAAGCAATGGAAAGGATCAATAGCGAAATAGGTTGATTACTTTAGTTATTTGTCAATTTCTTTTTACATTGGATGTGCAGCAAAAAGAGTTTGTCTATTCCTGCCAAAAAAAAGGGCGTCAAAGTTTAAGCACACGCCAATATTTTTTACGCAAATTACCGTCAATAAGTGTTCCCATTTTAATGTCATGCTTCGTCTAATGCAAAAATAAATAAATAAACAAAAGTGATATTATATGGCCTCATGATTCGGCTTTCCTTGCCTATCCAATTAAAAATCTTATTGTACTGTATTTGTTGTGCACATGAAGTATAAGAAATTCTTATACTTTGAAGCTGCATGGTAAGTTTAACAAATCATTTTGCAAATCCAAAACCTGAAGGCAACTTGACAAAAGCGGGATACCTTAACAACATGATCACCCAGTACGGCAAATCAATAATATTACGTCTTTGTTTTTGGACCCCCGCGCAAAATCAATTTGAATTTTGAGTTTAATTTCTAAAAAGTTAAATCATAAATCAGAATGTGAAATTACGAATCATGGAACTTTAATGAACTTGCGACACAGGTAAGTCATTTAAAACTTAATGTGACCTCCATGGTAGACTCTTATAGATCCTAAGGTACAAAGATTCAACGCTCCAATTTAACAATTTGGTTTTAAGAAAATATTGTTGACCAACTTAAATAATATATAGACCCTTATATATACGAGCTTAAAAATAAATTGATCCACGGAATGTCATAGCGTAATGGTGGTATGAACCCGTTTCCTTCTTTATTTAGTTGTACGTTTGTTTACTTAGGCTAACAAAGCCATAAAAAATTGTGATACCTTTCTTAGTCGTTAGGGTTTTTAGGAAAATTGTTTTGTTATTGGTTACAAGTTCTATTTATTACCAACCATGGAACCTCGAGAAGCAAGATATAAATATGGCTTTGCAACGTAAGGTATGTCATATCGTTTTTTTATTAGTTTGATCGAGTTTCTACATACTATTAAATCTAAAACAAATATGGAGAAGATATGCTGCAGCAAGCTAACGTTTATGGTTGTCCTCCATCTCACGGCTTCATGTTAGTCTATCCACCTGTCTTTAAAGCAGTTAGTTTTTTTTTTTTTTTTTACCTTCTTTTCTCTTACCTAATGAATTCTAATCGGCAGGTATCCCATTCCTTGAGCTTCCGAGGGCTGAATCCTGCCAGATATTACCAATACCTTGCAAAACTGATGCAGACTGCAAAAAAGATTGCCCACAAAAGGCAGGGTTTTGTTGCATCACGGGAAAACGTACTCAAATATGTCCATGGCCAAAAGGCATTTGTGCTTGTAATTAAAAACCAGGAGCACCAAGAAGATCGTTTCTCTGCATCACAATATGTTGTATCCTTCATGTAGTATAAAATAATCAAGTTACTTAATGAACTAATTATTATTTCAATAAATTACATGTCGGCATCGTAAATGTGATTCCTCATTAGTTTTCTTCTATTTTCTATTTCCTATCAAATTCAGTGGCATTGGAGGCAAACGATCGCATTTTTCGATTTAGCATACAGCACAATGATAGATTCTTCCAAAAGATAGCACTTAAATTCTTAGTTTGTTTAATGATTACTTTTTTAAATTAATGAAAAGTTTCTTTGAGTTTAGGTGTTTGTCAGCAAAAATAAGTAACTACATAAAAAATTGGATGCTTTACATGACAATATGACATATCCCAAATCCACTTGGCTGATCTGCGCTCTTCCACTTAATCCACTTAACCAAATAATAATACACTTAGTACATAATTATGTGATAAAGAATAATAAGTTATTCCCGAAAAGGCATCATAGTGGAATATCGTCGGGATTCATTTTTCATGAGGCCTGTCCAACAACCAATTTTGAAGGAATGAACACAAAAAAAGTACGCCTTCAAGTTGTGGCCAATATAAAGCTATGGAAAGGATCAATAGTGAAATAGGTTGATTACTTTAGTCATTTGTCTGTTTCTTTTTAAATTGGATGTGCAGTAAAAAGAGTTTGTATATTACTACCAAAAAAAAAGGGCGTCAAAGTTTAACCATACACCAATAATTTTTAGGCAAATTACTGTCGATAAGCATTGCCATTTTCATGTCATGCTTCGTCTAATGCAAAAATAAATAAATAAATAAAAGAGATATTATATGGTCTCATGATTCAGCTTTCCTTGTCCATCCAATTAAGAATCTTATTGTACTGTATCTGTTGTGTACATGAAGTACAAGAAATTCTTGTACTTTGAAGCTGCATGGTGAGTTTAACAAATCATTTTACCGGTCCAAAACCTGAAGGCAACTTAACAAAAGCGATATACCCTAACAACATGATCACTCAGTACGTCAAATCAATAACATTAACTATTTGTTTTTGGTCCCGCAAGCAAAATCAATTTGAATTTTCTGTTTAAATTCTAAAAACATAAATCATAAATCAGAAAGTGAAATTACGAATCACGTAACTTTAATGAACTTGCGACACAGGTAGGTCTTTTAAAACTAAATGTGACCTGCATGGTGGACTCTTACAGATCCTACTGTACAAAAATTCAACGCTCTAATTTAACACATTGGTTTTAAGATAATATTGTTGACCAACATAAATTTTATATAGACCCTTATATATTCGAGCTTAAAATTAAATTAATCGATCTAATGTTATGGCGTAATGGTGGTATGAATCGGTTTCCTTCCTTATTTAGTTGGACATTTATTCATTTAGGCTAAATAAGCCATAAAAAATTGTGATAACTTTCTCATTCCTTAGGTTTTTTAGGAAATTTGTTTTGTTATCCATGCAAGTTCTATTTATTACCAGCCACAGAACCTTTAGAAGCAAGATATAAATATGGCTTTGCAATGTAAGGGATGTCATATCATTTTTTATTTGTTTGGTCGAGTTTCTACATACTATTAAATCTAAAACAAATATGGAGAAGATATGCTACCGCAAGCTGACCTTTATGGCTGTCCTCCTTGTCGTGGCTTCATGTTAGTCTATCCGCCTGTCTTTAAAGCAATTAGTCTCTTTTTTTATTTTTTGTTTAGCTTCTTTTTGCTTGCCTAATGAATTCTAATCGATAGGTATCCCATTCCTTGAGCTTCCGAGAGCTGAATCCTACCAGATATTACCAATACCTTGCAAAACTGAGGCAGACTGCAAAAAAGATTGCCCACAAAAGGCAGGGTTTTGTTGCATCACGGAAAAACATACTCAAATCTGTCCATGGCCAAAAGGCATTTGTGCCGGTAATTAAAATCAAGGAGCACCAAGAAGATCGTTTCTTCGAACATAATTAGCTTTGTTTCATTCTGCATGGATACATCATAATATCTTGTATTCTTCATGTAGTATAAAATAATCGAGTTACTTAATGAACTTATTATTATTTCAATAAATTGCATGTCGGCATCGTAAATGCGATTCCTCCTTAGTTTTCTTCTATTTTCTGTTTCCTACCATATTCAGTGGCATTGGAGGCAAACGATCGCATTTTTCGATTTAGCATACAACAAAATGGTAGATTCTTCCAAAATGTAGCACTTAAACTCCTAGTTTGTTTGATGATTACTTTTTTAAATAGATAAAAAGTTTCTTTGAGTTTAGCTGTTTGTTAGCAAAAATAAGAAAGTAAACAAAAATTAGGATGCTTTACATGACAATATGACATGTCTCAAATCCACTTGGCCAATCTGCACTTTTCCACTTAATCCGGTTAACCAAATAATAATACACTTAGTACATAATTATATAATAAAGAATAATAAGTTATTCTTGAAAAGGCATCATGGTGGATTATCGTCGGTATTCATTTTTCACGGGGCCTGTCCAATAACCAATTTTGAAGGAGTGAGCATAAAAAAAGTACGACTTCAAGTTGTGGCCAATATAAAGCAGTGGAAAGGATCAATAGTGAAATAGGTTGATTACTTTAGTTATTTGCCTATTTCCTTTTACATTGGATGTGCAGTAAAAAGAGTTTGTAATTCTTGCCAAAAAAAAAGGGCGTCCAAGTTTAAGCATATCCCAATATTTTTTAGGCAAATTACCGTCGATAAGTATTGCCATTTTCATGTCATGCTTCATCTAATGCAAAAATAAATAAATAAATAAAAGTGATATTATATGGTCTTATGATTCGGCTCTCCTTGCCCATCCAATTAAAAATCTTATTGTACTATATTTGTTGTGTACATGAAGTATAAGAAATTCTTATGCTTTGAAGCTGCATGGTAAGTTTAACAAATCATTTTGCAAATCCAAAACCTAAAGGCAACTTGACAAAGGCGGGATACCTTAACAACATGATCACTCAGTACGGCAAATCAATAATATTAAGCCTTTGTTTTTGGACCCCCACGCAAAATCAATTTGAATTTTGAGTTTAATTTCTAAAAACATAAATCATAAATCAGAAGGTGAAATTACGAATCATGTAACTTTAATGGACTTGCGATACAGGTAAGTCATTTAAAACTTAATATGACCTCCATGGTGGACTCTTATAGATCCTAAGGTACAAAGATTCAATGCTTTAATTTAACAATTTGGTTTTAAGATAATATTGTTGACCAATTTAAATATTTTATAGACCCTTATATATACGAGCTTAAAATTAAATCAATCGATGGAATGTTATAGCGTAATGGTGGTATGAACCCGTTTACTTCTTTATTTAGTTGTACGTTTGTTTACTTAGGCTAACAAAGCCATAAAAAAATGTGATAGCTTTCTCAGTCGTTAGGTTTTTTAAGAAAATTGTTTTGTTATTGGTTACAAGTTCTATTTATTACCAACCACGAAACCTCGAGAAGCAAGATATAAATATGGCTTTGCAACGTAAGGGATGTCATATCATTTTTTTATTAATTTGATCGAGTTTCTACATACTATTAAATCTAAAGCAAATATGGAGAAGATATGCTGCAGCAAGCTGACCTTTATGGTTGTCCTCCTTCTCACGGCTTCATGTTAGTCTCTCCACCTGTCTTTAAGGTAGTTAGTTTTTTTTTTTTAAATTTTTTGTTTAGCTTCTTTTTTCTTACCTAATGAATTCTAATCGGCAAGTATCCCATTCCTTGAGCTTCCGAGGGCTGAATCCTACCAGATATTACCAATACCTTGCAAAACTGATGCAGACTGCAAAAATGATTGCCCACAAAAGGCAGGGTTTTGTTGCATCACGGGAAAACGTACTCAAATTTGTCCATGGCCAAAAGGCATTTGTGCCTGTAATTAAAAACAAGGAGCACCAAGAAGATCGTTTCTCCAAACTGAATTAACTTTGTTTCACGCCACATGGATGCATCACAATATGTTGTATCCTTCATGTAGTATAAAATAATCGAGTTACTTAATGAACTTATTATTATTTCAATAAATTACATGTTGGCATCGTAAATGTGATTCCTCCTTAGTTTTCTTCTATTTTCTATTTCCTATCAAATTCAGTGGCGTTGGAGGCAAACGATCGCGTTTTTTGATTTAGCAGACGGCAGAATGATAGATTCTTCCAAAAGATAGCACTTAAATTCTTAGTTTGTTTGATGATTACTTTTTTAAATTAATGAAAAGTTTCTTTGAGTTTAGGTGTTTGTCAGCAAAAATAAGTAACTAAATAAAAAATTGGATGCTTTACATGGCAATATGACATATCCCAAATCCACTTGGCTGATCTGTGCTCTTCCACTTAATCCACTTAACCAAATAATAATACACTTAGTACATAATTATGTAATAAAGAATAATAAGTTATTCCCGAAAAGGCATCATAGTGGAATATCGTCGGGATTCATTTTTCATGAGGCCTCTCCAACAACCAATTTTGAAGGAATGAACACAAAAAAAGTACGCCGTCAAGTTGTGGCCAATATAAAGCTATGGAAAGGATCAATAGTGAAATAGGTTGATTGCTTTAGTCATTTGTCTGTTTCTTTTTACATTGGATGTGCAGTAAAAAGAGTTTGTATATTACTGCCAAAAAAAAAGGCGCCGAAGTTTAAGCATACACCAACATTTTTTAGGCAAATTACTATCGATAAGCATTGCCATTTTCATGTCATGCTTCGTCTAATGCAAAAATAAATAAATAAATAAAAGAGATATTATATGGTCTCATGATTCGGCTTTCCTTGTCCATCCAATTAAGAATCTTATTGTACTGTATCTGTTGTGTACATGAAGTACTACAAATTCTTATACTTTGAAGCTGCATGGTAAGTTTCACAAATCATTTTACCGGTTTAAAACCTGAGGGCAACTTAAAAAAAGGGAGATACCCTAACAACATGATCACTCAGTACGTCAAATCAATAATATTAACTCTTTGTTTTTGGTCATGCAAGCAAAATCAATTTGAATTTTGTGTTTCATTTCTAAAAACATAAATCATAAATCAGAAAGTGAAATTACGAATCACGTAACTTTAATGAACTTGCGACACAGGTTGGTCTTTTAAAACTAAATGTGACCTGCATGGTGGGCTCTTACAGATCCTGAGGTACAAAAATTCAACACTCTAATTTAACACCTTGGTTTTAAGATAATATTGTTGACCAACATAAATTTTATATAGACCCTTATATATTCGAGCTTAAAATTAAATTAATCGATCTAATGTTATGGCGTAATGGTGGTATGAACCGGTTTCCTTCCCTATTTAGTTGGACATTTATTCATTTAGGCTAACAAAGCCATAAAAAATTGTGATAGCTTTCTCATTCGTTAGGTTTTGTAGTAAATTTGTTTTGTTATCCGTTGCAAGTTCTGTTTATTACCAACCATGGAACCTTCAGAAGCAAGATATAAATATGGTTTTGCAAAGTAGGGGATGTCATATCATTTTTATTTGTTTGGTCGAGTTTCTACATACTATTAAATCTAAAACAAATATGGAGAAGATATGCTGCCGCAAGCTGACCTTTATGGTTGCCCTCCTTGTCGTGGCTTCATGTCAGTCTATCCACCTGTCTTTAAAGCAATTAGTTTCTTTTTTTATTTTTTGTTTAGCTTCTTCCTGCTTACCTAATGAATTCTAATCGATAGGTATCCCATTCCTTGAGCTTCCGAGAGCTGAATCCTACCAGATATTACCAATACCTTGCAAAACTGATGCAGACTGCAAAAAAGATATTACCAAAAAGGCAGGGTTTTGTTGCATCACGGAAAAACATACTCAAATCTGTCCATGGCCCAAAGGCATTTGTGCCTGTAATTAAAATCAAGGAGCACCAAGAAGATCGTTTCTTCGAACATAATTAACTTTGTTTCATTCTGCATGGATACATCACAATATGTTGTATTCTTCATGTAGTATAAAATAATCGAGTTACTTAATGAACTTGTTATTATTTCAATAAATTGCAGGTAGGCATCGTAAATGTGATTCCTCCTTAGTTTTCTTCTATTTTCTATTTCCTTCCAAATTTAGTGGCATTGGAGGCAAACGATCGCATTTTTCGATTTAGCATACAACACAATGATAGATTCTTCCAAAATATAGTACTTAAACTCCTAGTTTGTTTGATGCTTACTTTTTTAAATAGATAAAAAGTTTCTCTGAGTTTAGCTATTTGTTAGCAAAAATAAGTAAGTAAACAAAAATTAGGATGCTTTACATGGCAATATGACATGTCTCAAATCCACTTGGCCGATCTGCACTTTTCTACTTAATCCAGTTAACCAAATAATAATACACTTAGTACATAATTATATAATAAAGAATAATAAGTTATTCTTGAAAAGGCATCATGGTGGATTATCGTTGGTATTCATTTTTCACGGGGCCTGTCCAATAACCAATTTTGAAGGAGTGAGCATAAAAAAAGTACGCCTTCAAGTTGTGGCGAATATAAAGCAATGGAAAGGATCAATAGTGAAATAGGTTGACTACTTTAGTTATTTGTCTATTTCTTTTTACATTGGATGTGCAGTAAAGAGTTTGTATATTCCTGCCAAAAAAAAAGGGCGTCCAAGTTTAAGCGTACGCCAATATTTTTTAGGCAAATTACCGTCGATAAGTATTGCCATTTTCATGTCATGCTTCGTCTAATGCAAAAATAAATAAATAAATAAAAGTGATATTATATGGCCTCATGATTCGGCTTTCCTTACCCAACCAATTAAAAATCTTATTGTGTTGTATTTGTTGTGTACATGAAGTATAAGAAATTCTTATACTTTGAAGATGCATGGTAAGTTTAACAAATCATTTTGCAAATCCAAAACCTGAAGGCAACTTGACAAAAGCGGGATACCTTAACAACATTATCACTCAGTACAGCAAATCAATAGTATTAAGTCTTTGTTTTTGGAGCCCCACGCAAAATCAATTTGATTTTTGAGTTTAATTTCTAAAAACATAAAGCATAAATCAGAATGTGAAATTACGAATCATGTAACTTTTGAGTTTAACAATTTGGTTTTAAGACAATATTGTTGACCAACTTAAATATTATATAGACCTTTATATGCACGAGCTTAAAATTAAATTAATCGATGGAATGTTATAGCGTAATGGTGGTATGAACCCGTTTCCTTCTTTATTTAGTTGTACGCTTGTTTTCTTATGCCAACAAAGCCATAAAAAATTGTGATACCTTTCTCAGTCGTTAGGTTTTTTAGGAAAATTGTTTTGTTATTGGTTACAAGTTCTATTTATTACCAACCACGGAACCTCGAGAAGCAAGATATAAATATGGCTTTGCAACGTAAGGGATGTCATGTCATTTTTTATTAGTTTGATCGAGTTTCTACATACTATTAAATCTAAAACAAATATGGAGAAGATATGCTGCAGCAAGCTGACCTTTATGGTTATCCTCCTTCTCACGGCTTCATGTTAGTCTATCCACTTGTCATTAAAGCAGTTAGTTCTTTTTTAATTTTTTGTTTATCTTCTTTTTTCTTACCTAATGAAATCTAATCGGCAGGTATCCAATTCCTTGAGCTTCCGAGGGCTGAATCCTACCAGATATTACCAATACCTTGCAAAACTGATGCAGACTGCAAAAATGATTGCCCACAAAAGGCAGGGTTTTGTTGCATCACGGGAAAACGTACTCAAATCTGTCCATGGCCAAAAGGCATTTGTGCCTGTAATTAAAAACAAGGAGCACCAAGAAGATCGTTTCTCCAAACTGAATTAACTTTGTTTCACGCCACATGGTTGCATCACAATATGTTGTATCCTTCATGTAGTATAAAATAATCGAGTTACTTAATAACTTATTATTATTTCAATAAATTACATGTCAGCATCAGAAATTTGATTCCTCCTTAGTTTTCTTCTATTTTCTATTTCCTATCAAATTCAGTGGCATTGGAGGCAAACGATCGCATTTTTCGATTTAGCATACAACACAATGATAGATTCTTCCAAAAGATAGCACTTAAATTCTTAGTTTGTTTGTTGATAACGTTTTTAAATTAATAAAATGTTTCTTTGAGTTTAGCTGTTTGTTAGTAAGAATAAGTAAGTAAACAATAATTAGGATGCTTTACATGACAATATGACATGTCTCAAATCCACTTGGCCGATCTGCACTTTTCCACTTAATCCAGTTAACCAAATAATAATACACTTAGTACATAATTTGATAATAAAGAATAATAAGTTATTCCTGAAAAGACATCATGGTGGATTATCGTCGGTATTCATTTTTCACGGGCCCTATCCAACAACCAATTTTGAAGGAGTGAGCATAAAAAAAGTACGCCTTCAAGTTGTGGCCAATATAAAGCAATGGAAAGGATCAATAGTGAAATAGGTTGATTACTTTAGTTATTTGTCAATTTCTTTTTACATTGGATGTGCAGTAAAACGAGTTTGTACATTCCTGCCAAAAAAAAAAGGGATAATTCTAATTTGCCCCCTGAGGTTAGGCTTAAAGAAAATTGAGGACCTCAGTTTTCTGAAATCTAAGATTGCCCCCTGAGGTTACTGTAGCACCGTTAGATTTAACGGAAAATGTATTAAATAGTAACTTAACGCTAATAAACAGTAGTATTTTCCATTAAATCTAACGGTTTAATACATTTTCCGTTAAATCTAACAGTGCTACAGTAACTTCAGGGGGTAATATTAGATTTCAGAATACTGAGGTCCTCAATTATTTTTAGGCCTAACCTCAGGGGGCAAATTAGAATTACCCAAAAAAGAAGGGCATCCAAGTTTAAACATACGCCAATATTTTTTAGGCAAATTACCGTCGATAAGTATTACCATTTTCATGTCATGCTTCGTCAATGCAAAAATAAATAAATAAACAAAAGTGATATTATATGGCCTCATGATTCGGCTTTCCTTGCCCATCCAATTAAAAATCTTACTGTACTGTATTTGTTGTGTACATGAAGTATAAGAAATTCTTATACTTTGAAGCTGCATGGTAAGTTTAACAAATCATTTTGCACATCCAAAACCTGAAGGCAACTTGACAAAAGCAGGATACCTTAACAACATGATCACTCAGTACGGCAAATCAATAATATTAAGTCTTTGTTTTTGGACCCCCATGCAAAACCAATTTGAATTTTGAGTTTAATTTCTAAAAGTTAAATCATAAATCAGAATGTAAAATTACGAATCATGTAACTTCAATGAACTTGCGACACAGGTAAGTCATTTAAAACTTAATGTGACCTCCATGGTGGACTCTTATAGATCCTAAGGTACAAAGATTCAACGCTTTAAGTTAACAATTTGGTTTTAAGATAATATTGTTGACCAACTTAAATATTATATAGACCCTTATATATACGAGCTTAAAATTAAATTAATCCATGGAATGTTATAGCGTAATGGTGGTATGAACCCGTTTCCTTCTTTATTTAGTTGTACGTTTGTTTACTTAGGCTAAGAAAGCCATAAAAAATTGTGATAGCTTTCTCAGTCGTTAGGATTTTTAGGAAAATTGTTTTGTTATTGGTTACAAGTTCTATTTATTACCAACCACAGAACCTCGAGAAGCAAGATATAAATATGGCTTTGCAACGTAAGGGATGTCATATCATTTTTTTATTAGTTTGATCGAGTTTCTACATACTATTAAATCTAAAACAAATATGGAGAAGATATGCTGCAGCAAGCTGACCTTTATGGTTGTCCTCCTTCTCACGGCTTTATGTTAGTCTATCCACCTATCTTTAAGGCAGTTAGTTTTTTTTTTTAAATTTTTTGTTTAGCTTCTTTTTTCTTACCTAATGAATTCTAATCG
Source organism: Boswellia sacra (assembly GCA_013180625.2). NCBI lineage: Eukaryota > Viridiplantae > Streptophyta > Magnoliopsida > Sapindales > Burseraceae > Boswellia > Boswellia sacra. The sequence goes on from SNVD02012053.1 coordinate 19,640, forward strand.
GCAGGTATCCCATTCCTTGAGCTTCCGAGGGCTGAATCCTTCCAGATATTACCAATACCTTGCAAAACTGATGCAGACTGCAAAAAAGATTGCCCACAAAAGGCAGGGTTTTGTTGCATCACGGGAAAACGTACTCAAATCTGTCCATGGCCAAAAGGCATTTGTGCCTGTAATTAAAAACAAGGAGTACCAAGAAGATCATTTCTCCAAACTGAATTAACTTTGTTTCACGCCACATGGATGCATCACAATATGTTGTATCCTTCATGTAGTATAAAATAATCGAGTTACTTAATGAACTTATTATTATTTCAATAAATTACATGTCGGCATCGTAAATGTGATTCCTCCTTAGTTTTCTTCTATTTTCTATTTTCTATCAAATTTAGTGGCATTGGAGGCAAACAATCGCATTTTTTTGATTTAGCAGACAGCACAATGATAGATGCTTCCAAAAGATAGCACTTAAATTCTTAGTTTGTTTGATGATTACTTTTTTAAATTAATAAAAAGTTTCTTTGAGTTAGGTGTTTGTTAGCAAAAATAAGTAACTAAATAAAAAATTGGATGCTTTACATGACAATATGACATATCCCAAATCCACTTGGCTGATCTGCGCTCTTCCACTTAATCCACTTAACCAAATAATAATACACTTAGTACATAATTATGTAATAAAGAATAATAAGTTATTCCCGAAAAGGCATCATAGTGGAATATCGTCGGGATTCATTTTTCATGAGGCCTGTCCAACAACCAATTTTGAAGGAATGAACACAAAAAAAGTACGCCTTCAAGTTGTGGCCAATATAAAGCTATGGAAAGGATCAATAGTGAAAAAGGTTGATTGCTTTATGTTGACCCAGGTATGGCAACCTAAGAGGGGGAGTGAATTGGATTTTTATTTATCAAAAAAGGATTTAGAAAACTTTTCTTGAAAGATCAAAATTAGTTCACTCTTTGTTTGAGAATAAAGGTGAAGAAGATGAAAATAGAAATTATCAAAGAGCAATCAAGAGAATAACAACAATAAACAATCACAAGAGCAAGTAAATATAAAGAGGATAGGGATAGAAAGAGTGCAAACTCAATTTACGTGGTTCGGCAAACCTTGCCTACGTCCACGGGCTCCTAGCTCCACAAGCTAAGCTTTCCACTAAGTTGTAGAAATCTTTACAACTTGCTTGATGAACAACCTCACCAAGACTTTTTCCTTCAACTCTTGATAACACCACACCAAGAGTTCTTCTTGATGAACAACCTCACCAAGGCAACTTCCTTCAACTCTTGATAACACCACACCAAGAGTTCTTCTTGATGAACAACCTCACCAAGGAATCTTCCTTCAACTCTTGATAACACACAACAAGAGTTCTCTCAAGGATAACTATTATCCTTTACAAGAATATCTCGCTCTCACCATAATACAAGAACGAAGAAAATTTTTACAACAAAAGTACAACTCTCTTCAAAGAGTAGATAAATACAATAAAAGCTCTCTAGACTTGATGTTTCTCTTGTTTTTTTCCTTGATAGATGTTTCTCTTCCTCTTTCTGAATGCGTGGGAGAAGGGCTCCTTTTATAGGCAAATGGGATGAACTTAGTCAAATGAAGACACCAACTCCAAATTTTCTGCCCACCATAAAACCTATAATCTTGTCTGCCATTTTTTGTCATTTTTACTTTTGAAATTTGAAAATATACAAAACATAAAAGATCTGAAAATTTGAATAAGCTTTTGAACGCATCAAGAATCAAGTCATTTAGATATCTGTAGCTCAAGATATGGCCAAAACACCATTTGGTACTCATGTGACTTGATTTTTCTTCCTTGTGTCAGTCCACCGACTTGCATGTGTATTATGTCAGCCTTCCATTTGAAATTTGAATTTCTTCAAACAATATGAAATGTGCTCCATTGAATCATATTTCCAATTCCTTAAGAATCAAGTCATTTTAATATTTCTATCTCAAGATATGGATAAAACATCATTCGGTGCTCATATGAGTTGATTTTTCTTCTCTGTGTCAGTCCACCGAATTTCATGTCAATTATGTCAGCCTTTCATTTGAAATTTGAATTTCTTCAAAACATATAAAATGTGCCTCATTAAGTCCTCTTTCCAATGCTATAATAATTGAGTCATTTTGATATTTCTAGCTCAATATATGTCCAAAAGAGTATTCAGTGCTCATGTCAGTTGCTTCCATTTGTCTTCCAATTTGCATGATGATTTGGACAACCTTGCACTTGAAATTTGAATTCTTTAAAACATTTGAAATGTTATAAATTGAGTAAGCTTTCCAAAAGCTCAAGAATCATATCATTTGGACATCTATAGTGATATATATGACCAGTTGGTTGAACATTGCTCATGTGTCACATTCCTTGAGTCAATCCTTGTTCTTAAACTTTGGTGCCTTTAACATGTAATCTTCTCCTTAGTTTCGACACTTCATTTTAATAAACCTCTTCTTGATTTTACAATTATTTCAATGATCTTACTCTTGCACATAAATAAACATGTTAGTAAATCTCATGTGTATTGTTATCATCAAAATTATCATGTAGCCTTAGGGCTAACAATCTCCCCCTTTTTGATGATGACAAACCATTGATTACTTTTAAATAACATCTAAAATCAAGAATAAACAAAAAAATGGCACTTTTTATGAATATAAGCAATCGAACCATTTCTCCCCCTTTTGTTATCATCAAAAAGATGTAATCAAATTAACTACTCCCCCTAAATATATTCTCCCTTAACATATGCTACCATTCAAAGATTATCATATTAAAGCAAAATTAAGACATATCCAACATGCCTAATTCTCTTCTAATTATGCAAAATCTATCTTGACTAAGGGGTTTAGTAAATATATCGGCTAATTGTTTATCGGTGGGAACAAATTCTAAAGAAATATTACCTTTTTGCACATGATCTCTAATAAAATGATGTCTAATCTCTATATGCTTAGTCCTAGAGTGTTGTATGGGATTTTTTGAAATGTTGATGGCACTTGTATTATCACATTTGATGGGAATATGATCAAATACAACACCATAATCTTTTAAAATTTGTTTCATCCAAAGATATTGTGCACAACAACTTCCTACTGCAATATACTCGGCTTCTGCGGTTGATAAGGCAACAGAATTTTCTTTTCTACTAAACCATGAGACTAATGCATGTCCTAGAAAATGGCAAGAGCCAGTAGTGCTCTTTCTATCAAGAAGACTTCCAGTAAAGTCCGCATCGGAATAACTAATTAGATCAAAATTATCACACTTAGGATACCAAAGACCTAGATTTATGGTTTCAAGAAGATATCTAAATATCCTTTTGACAGCCTTAAGGTGAGATTCCTTTGGACAAGATTGAAATCTAGCACACATACACACACTAAACATAATATCGAGTCTACTAGCAGTTAAATACAAAAGAGAGCCAATCATACCTCGATATTTTGTTACCTCCACATCTTTTCCTTTCTCATCTTTGTCAAGCTTGGTTAATGTACCCATAGGTGTGTTATATGTCCTCGAATTATCCATGCCAACCTTCTTAAGAAGATCTCTTGTGTATTTAGCTTGATTTATGAAGATCCCATCTATTGATTGCTTGATTTGAAGTCCAAGGAAGAAATTTAATTCTCCCATTGACACATCCGAAAATAGGATTGTCTCCCAAGTATAGGAGTGTCAAAGTAATAAACCCGGTGAGACCGGGGTCGATCCACGAGGAAGGGGATTTTAGCATTACAAATTAAAAGTAAGCAAATATGATATGAATGATTCAAAGATATGACAAGATAATATCAACGATAGATAAGAATAATTAAAATACACAAGTAAAAGGAATTAACACAATAATAATGAAAGCTAAGGTTAGGGGATCCGCCCTTGATATTTCAAATAAGGATAAACAACCTGTTTTAGTTATATGAATTATATTTGCTTCGTTACCAATATTTATACCTCTTCTTGTAAATGGGTTCAAGCATCCAATGTGCCAATCATTATATGTTGACAACAAATCAAGGTTCCTAACTAGATTCGTGTCGGTAAGGAAAAACCATACGACATCTAGAAAGGATCCAAGCATTTGATGTGCCAGGGATTGTCTATAATGGATCAACACCTCCACTTTACGAGTGGTGTCAAGATTGATTAAGAAAGTAAACATAAATCATATATAATAAACAACATAAGATTATGATAATTAAGTACATGTTAAAGGGTTAGAGAATCCTTACTCTCATATCAAGGGTTTCACCCTTTCACCTCAGCAAGAGAGAAATTAGAAAGACATTATAAGAGAAAGAACACAAATTGCAAGAAAAAGGAAATTCATTAATAACATTAAAACACAAGAGAGGAACACAATACAAGATCCCAGCAAAGGCCAAGATGCCCCAATGGGTCACAAGGCACCTCTATTTATAGATACATTCAGGGGCAAACTTTGTCAAATTACAAAGGAATAGTTGTCAAATGTTAGGTGAACTAACTTTGACCATTGGGATCATTAGGTGCACCACTTTGACCACCGATTTTGACATTGAAATATTGAGCATTTTAATAACATGTCTTCATAAAAGTTGTAGATATTTCTCTCCGATTTCTAGAACATATTGATTTACACAATTTGGATACGTATTTTGAGAGATATGGTCCAAATACTGAGGCCTGGGCAGACTGGGCTGAGACTGTAGAAAGGTTCACTTCAAGCCCAATTTTGGTCCACTAAGAGCCTGAATTTGATGATACTTGTGAAATACAATCTTGTAGATAATTGAATCCTCTTTCTAAAACATTAAGATTTGCACCATTCTGATCTATAAATAGAAAGTTATGCCCATTTTACCGAACCTACATCAAAACCGAAATTAAGAGAAAGTTAATTCAAATGATGTAAAGACTACAAATATGCTTAAGTTGAGGAATTTAATGACACTATTAATGTAATATGATGAATTAAGCTCTCATTAAGCATACATATGTAAGTGTTCATCACCCATTAAGCTCATTTCAAATTCTTGTTGCATGCACTTGGAAAATTCCTCACACATAGAAACATTAGTAGCACCAAATATAATATCATCAACATATATTTGAACAATTAATAAATCATCATTTTTTGTTTTAACAAAAAGAGTAGTATCAACTTTTTCCATTTCAAAACCATTATCAATGAGAAATTTGCTCAATCTATCATACCATGCTCTTGGTGTTTGTTTCAAGCCATAAAGTGCCTTTTTGAGTTTGAAAACATGGTTAGGAAAATCATGATTTTGAAAACCAAAAGATTACTCTACATATACTTCCTCCATAATGTAACCATTTAAAAATGCACTTTTGACATCCATTTGATATAATGTAAAATTTTTATAACATGCAAATGCACACAACATTCTAATTGATTCTAATCTAGCAACCGGTGCAAAGGTTTCCTCATAATCAATACCTTCTTCTTGATTGTATCCTTGAGCAACAAGTCTAGCTTTGTTTGTAATAATGGTGTCATTTTCATCTACTTTATTTCTAAAAATCCATTTAGTGCCTATAATATAATGATTTTTGGGTCTAGGGAATAATTCCCAAACTTGATTTCTCTCAAATTGATTCAATTCTTCTTGCATAGCCAAAATCCAACTTTCGTCATTTTCGGCTTCTTTAAAAGATTTTGGTTCAAATTGAGAGACAAAAGCAAAATGATTACAAAAGTTCTTAAAAGAAGATCTAGTTTTCATACCTTGTGATAGTTCACCAATAATGAGATCTTTAGGGTGAGCTTTTGCATACCTCCATTCCTTTGGTAATTCTTGGGAAGAATCATTTACTTCCTCAAGCTTTTCTTGTTGAAGTTGTAATTCATCTTGGCTCTTTTCATCAAGCCTTGATTCCTTGATTTGCCTTTCTACCTCAACAATATCATCATCTAAATTCTTTGAAGAAATAACATTAGTTTCATCAAATTCAACATGCATAGATTCTTCAATAGTAAGAGTCTTTTTGTTAAAAACTCTATATGCTTTACTATGGTTGGAGTAGCCAACAAAAATTCCAACATCGGCTTTTGCAACAAATTTTCCAAGGTTATCCTTGGTGTTTAAAATAAAACATTTACATCCAAAAATTTTAAGAAATCCAATGTTGGGTTTTTCGTCCTTTCCAAAGTTCATAAGGAGTTTTCTTTATTAAAGCTCTAAGATGGACTCTATTGATTATAAAGCATGCGGTATTAACGGCTTCGACCTAAAAATATTTTGGCAAATTATTTTCAAGTAACATGGTCCTAGCCATTTCTTGGATAGTCCTATTTTTCCTCTCAACAACACCATTTTTTTGTGGAGTTCTAGGTGCGAAAAAATTATGTTCAAAACCATTTTCATCATAAAGACTTTCAAATGCAATATTGTCTACTTCACCACCATGATCACTCATAATGGACACAATAGAATACCCTTTTTGATTTTGAACTCTTTTTGCAAATTTTGAAAAAGCTTGTGTGGCCTCATTTTTAGTTTTCAAGAATAACACGCAACTGAATATTGAATAATCATCCACAATAACAAAAGCATAATACTTTCTACCAAGGCTTTGAGTTCTTGATGGTCCAAATAAATCCAAATGAAGTAATTGTAGAGGTTTATTTGTTGAAATAAATTTCTTTTGTTTAAAAGAAGTTCTCACTTGTTTTCCAAATTGACAAGCATCACAAATGTTATCCTTTTCAAATTTTATTTTTGGAAGACCATCAACTAAATCATTTTTAGAAATTTTTTAAATTGTGCTCATGCTAGCATGACCTAATCTTCTATGCCATAACCAAGCATCATGATTAACAATGAAACATTTTTCGACATGATCATTAACATCAATATCAATTATATAAATATTACCACATCTATTACCAATAAATAATATCTTATTGTTACTAAAATCCTTAATCACACATCTATTCGGCTAAAAAACAACAAAATATCCCTTATCACACAATTGACTAATGCTAATCAAATCATGTTTCAAACCATTAAAAAGCAAAAAAATTTCAATAATAGGTGAAGAAGGGTTACCAATATCACCATGTCCAATTACCCTTCCTTTGACATTATCACCGAAGGTCACATATCCTCCTTTCTTCATGATTAATCTTGAAAACTTGGAGGCATCTTCGGTCAAATGCCTTGAGCATCCACTATCTAAGTACCACTTGAGTTTGCCACTCCTTTGTTTCTACAATCAACATTCAAAGAGCGACTTTTTGGTACCCAAATGTTCTTGGGTCCTTAGGGATTAGTTATGGTACTTTTTGGAATCCATATTTGTTTCAAATTAGGATTTCTCTTAATGTAACAAGAATGCATTTTGTGTCCTTTTCTTCCACAATAATTACATGAATGATTAGGATTATTCATAGAAGATGCATGAACAAAATAGTTTTTAAAATACTTATGATTTTTATGAGTTTTATATCTTAACCCTCTTTTATCAAAACAACACATTTGGTTTTGTAACATAGAATTCAAATTTTTTGTGCTTTTTGTAAAACTATCAACAATATTTCTTAAATCATTATTTTGCTTTTTCAAAATAACATTTTCTTTCTCTAATTTATCAAAATCCTTTTGTTTTAAAATCTCATTTTCAGTTTTTAATAAATGTATTTGATTTCCAAACTTTCAAAATATTTTTGCTTTAAAATTTCATTTTCGTTTTCTAAAACTTCATTTATTTCCACCAACTCTTCTAATTGAGATAACATGATTTTTGACTTCTTTTTGAAAGCATTGATTTTTGAATTTTTTTATCAACTTGCACATGTAAATTTTGGAATGCTTCAAGTAATTCATCATATGAAAGTTTAGGATCATAGTTTAGAATACTTACCTCATCTTCACTTAAAGCCATGAAGCACATGTTTGCCACTTCGCAATCTTCTTCTTCGGTGGAGCTAGCTTCACTATCATCCCAATTTGTGGCTTTCATTGCTTTGGATTTCTTGTTTTGACTCTTGAAGTAAGGACAATCCATCTTTACATGTCCCGGTTTCTTGCACTCATAGCAAATGACTTGATCATTTTTCTTATCTTGCTTTGAGCTTTGCCCTTTGTACTCCCTTCTATAATTCTTCTTGAATCTTTGGTTTCTTCTAACCATCCTTTTTAGCTTTCTTGTGATGAATGCAAGATCTTCATCATCTCCTTCATCGTCGGACTCATCATCTTCTTTTGTTGAAGATATGACAGCGATATTTTTCTTTTTCTTGAAATCTTCTTCATTCTCCTTCAAGGTGATTTCATGAGTCATGAGAGAACCCATAAGTTCTTCTAATGGCAGTTTGGTAAGGTCCTTTGCTTCTTGAATTGCCGTCACCTTTGGCTCCCAAGATTTTGGTAAACACCTAAGAATCTTTCTCACCATTTCAACATTAGAATAAGATTTACCAAGGGATTTCAAACTATTAATAATATCCGTAAATCTAGTAAACATTTCAGAAATTGATTAATCCGATTTTATATTAAAAAGCTCATAACTATGAACCAGCATACTAATTTTAGATTCTTTAACTTGACTAGTTCCTTCATGAGTTACTTCAAGTGTGTGCCATATTTCTTGTGCCGTAGAACAAGAAGATATTCTATTAAACTCATTTCTATCTAGAGCACAATATAACACATTAATAGCTTTAGCATTCAAACTCAATTTCTTTTTATCATCTCCACTAAACTCTTTAGGTTCTTTAAGCATGCTTTCACCATTTTCACTTTTGGTAGGAACAAAAGGTCCTTCCAAAACAATAGACCATAAATCATAATCAAAAGATTGTAAGAAAATACTCATTCTAGTTTTCCAATAAGAGTAATCACTTCCATTGAAAAATGGTGGTCTAGAGATAGAAAGCCCCTCAACATATGAAGTTGAATTAAAAGTTGTCATAGCTCAAAATCGGTTAAGATTTAAAAAAATGAGCAACCTTGCTCTGATACCACTTGTTGACCCAGGTATGGCAACCCAAGAGGGGGGGGGGGGGGTGAATTGGGTTTTTATTCATCAAAAATGGATTTAGATAACTTTTCTTGAAAGATCAAAATTAGTTCACTCTTTGTTTGAGAATAAAGGTGAAGAAGATGAAAATAGAAATTATCAAAGATGCAATCAAGAGAATAACAACACTAAACAATCACAAGTGCAAGTAAATATAAAGAGGATAGGGATAGAGAGAGTGCAAACTCAATTTACGTGGTTCAGCAAACCTTGCCTACGTCCACGGACTCCTAGCTCCACAAGCTAGGCTTTCCACTAAGTTGTAGAATTCTTTACAACTTGCTTGATGAACAACCTCACCAAGACTTTTTCCTTCAACGTTTGATAACACCACACCAAAAGTTCGTCTTGATGAACAACCTTACCAAGGCAACTTCCTTAAACTCTTGATAACACCACACCAAGAGTTCTTCTTGATGAACAACCTCACCAAGGCAGCTTCCTTCAACTCTTGATAACACCACACCAAGAGTTCTTCTTGATGAACAACCTCACCAAGGAAACTTCCTTGAACTCTTGATAACACACAATAAGAGTTCTCTCACGGATAACTATTATCCTTTACAAGAATATCTCACTCTCACCATAATACAAGAACAAAGAAAATTTTTACAACAAAAGTACAACTCTCTTCAAAGAGTAGATAAAGAATATAAAAACTCTCTAGACTTGATATTTCGCTTATTTATTTGCTTGATATATGCTTCTCTTCCTCTTTCTAAATGCATGGGAGAAGGGCTCCTTTTATAGGCAAACGGGATGAACTTAATCAAATGAAGACACCAACTCCAAATTTTCTGCCCACCATAAAAACCATAACAATGTCTGCCATTTCTGTCAATGTTTCGTTCAAAATTTTAAAATATACAAAACTTAAAATATCTGTAAAATTGAATGAGCTTTCCAACCCATCAAGAATCAAGCCATTTGGATATCTGTAGCTCAAGATATGGCCAAAAAACCATTCGGTGCTCATGTGACTTGATTTTTCTTCCTTGTGTCAGTCCACCGACTTGCATGTGTATTATGTCAGCCTTCCATTTGAAATTTGAATTTCTTCGAAGAATATGAAATGTGCTCCATTGAATCATCTTGCCAATTCCATATGAATCAAGTCATTTGAATATTTCTATCTCAAGATATGGACAAAACATCATTCGGTGCTCATATGAGTTGATTTTTCTTCTCCGTGTCAGTCCACCGAATTGCATGTCAATTACGTCGGCCTTTCATTTGAAATTTGAATTTCTTCAAGACATATGAAAGGTGCCTCATTAAGTCCTCTTTCCAATGCCAAAATAATCAAGTCATTTTGATATTCCTAGCTTAAGAGTATTCGGTGCTCATGTCAGCTAGTTCCATTTGTCTTCCAATTTGCATGACGATTTGGACAACGTTGCACTTGAAATTTGAATTTCTTTAAAACATATGAAATGTTATAAATTGAGTAAGATTTCCAAAAGATCAAGAATCACATCATTTGGACGTATATAGAGATATATATGACCAATTGATTGAACATTGCTCATGTGTTACATTCCTTGAGTCAATCCTTGTTCTTAAACTTTGGTGCCTTTAACATGCAGTCTTCTCCTTAGCTTCAACACCTCATTTTAATAAGCCTTTCTTAATTTTACAACTATTTCAACGATCTTACTCTTGCACATAAATAAACATGTTAGTAAATCTCAATGAATCAATGTGTATTGTTATCATCAAAATTATCATGTAGCCTTAGGGCTAACACTATAGTCATTTGTCTATTTCTTTTTACATTGGATGTGCCGTAAAAAGAGTTTGTATATTTCTGCCAAAAAAAGGGCGTCAAAGTTTAAGCATACACCAATATTTTTTAGGCAAATTACTGTCGATAAGCATTGCCATTTTCATGTCATGCTTCGTCTAATGCAAAAATAAATAAATAAATAAAAGAGATATTATATGGTCTCATGATTAGGCTTTCCTTGTCCATCCAATTAAGAATCTTATTGTACTGTATCTGTTGTGTACATGAAGTACAAGAAATTCTTATGCTTTGAAGCTGCATGGTAAGTTTAACAAATCATTTTACTGATCCAAAACCTGAAGGCAACTTAACAAAAGCGAGATACCCTAACAACATGATCACTCAGCACGTCAAATCAATAATATTAACTCTTTGTTTTTGGTCCCGCAAGCAAAATCATTTTGAATTTTGTGTTTAATTTCTAAAAACATAAATCATAAATCAGAAAGTGAAATTACGAATCGCATAACTTTAATGAACTTGCGACACAAGTAGGTCTTTTAAAACTAAATGTGACCTGCATAGTGGACTCTTACAGATCCTAAGGTACAAAAATTTAACGCTCTAATTTAACACCTTGGTTTTAAGATAATATTGTTGACCAACATAAATTTTATATAGACCCTTATATATTAGAGCTTAAAATTAGATCAATCGATCTAATGTTATGGCGTAATGGTGGTATGAACCGGTTTCCTTCCTTATTTAGTTGTACGTTTGTTTACTTAGGCTAACAAAGCCATAAAAAATTGTGATAGCTTTCTCAGTCATTAGGTTTTTTAGGAAAATTGTTTTGTTATTGGTTACAAGTTCTATTTATTGCCAACCACGAAACCTCGAGAAGCAAGATATAAATATGGCTTTGCAACATAAGGGATGTCATATCATTTTTTTATTAGTTTGATTGAGTTTCTACATACTATTAAATCTAAAACAAATATGGAGAAGATATGCTGTAGCAAGCTGACCTTTATGGTTGTCCTCCTTCTCACGGCTTCATGTTAGTCTATCCTCCTGTCTTTAAAGCAGTTAGTTTTTTCTTTAATTTTTTGTTTAGCTTCTTTTTTCTTACCTAATGAATTATAATCGGCAGGTATCCCATTCCTTGAGCTTCCGAGGGCTGAATCCTACCAGATATTACCAATGCAAAACTGATGCAGACTGCAAAAAAGATTGCCCACAAAAGGCAGGGTTTTGTTGCATCACGGGAAAACGTACTCAAATCTCTCCATGGCCAAAAGGCATTTGTGCCTGTAATTAAAAACAAGGAGCACCAAGAAGATCGTTTCTTCAAACTTAATTAACTTTGTTTCATGCCACATGGTTGCATCACAATATTTTGTATCCTTCATGTAGTATAAAATAATCTAGTTACTTAATGAACTTATTATTATTTCAATAAATTACATGTCGGCATCGTAAATTTGATTCCTCCCTAGTTTTCTTCTATTTTCTATTTGCTATCAAATTCAGTGGCATTGGAGGCAAACGATTGCATTTTTCGATTTCGCATACAGCGCAATGATAGAGTCTTCGAAAAGATAGCACTTAAATTCTTAGTTTGTTTGATGATTACTTTTTTAAATTAATAAAAAGTTTCTTTGAGTTTAGGTGTTTGTTAGCAAAAATAAGTAACTAAATAAAAAATCGGATGCTTTACATGACAATATGACATATCCCAAATCGACTTGGCTGATCTGTGCTCTTCCACTTAATCCACTTAACCAAATAATAATACACTTAGTACATGATTATGTAATAAAGAATAATAAGTTATTCTCGAAAGGGCATCATAGTGGAATATCGTCGGGATTCATTTTTCATGAGGCCTGTCCAACAACCAATTTTGAAGGAATGTACACAAAAAAAGTACGCCGTCAAGTTGTGGCCAATATAAAGCTATGGAAAGGATCAATAGCGAAATAGGTTGATTGCTTTAGTCATTTGTCTGTTTCTTTTTACATTGGATGTGCAGTAAAATGAGTTTGTATATTACTGCCAAAAAAAAGGGCGTCGAAGTTTAAGCATACGCCAACATTTTTTAGGCAAATTACTGACGATAAGCATTGCCATTTTCATGTCATGCTTCGTCTAATGCAAAAATAAATAAATAAATAAAAGAGATATTATATGGTCTCATGATTCGGCTTTCCTTGTCCATCCAATTAAGAATCTTATTGCACTGTATCTGTTGTGTACATGAAGCACTAGAAATTCTTATACTTTGAAGCTGCATGGTAAGTTTCAAAAATCATTTTACCGATCCAAAACCTAAAGGCAACTTGACAAAAGCGAGATACCCTGACAACATGATCACTCAGTACGTCAAATCAATAATATTAACTCTTTGTTTTTGGTCCCGCAAGCAAAATCAATTTGAATTTTGTGTTTCATTTCTAAATACATAAATCATAAATCAAAAAGTGAAATTACGAGTCATGTAACTTTAATGAACTTGCGACACAGGTAGGTCTTTCAAAACTAAATGTGACCTGCATGGTGGGCTCTTACAGATCCTGAGGTACAAAAATTCAACACTCTAATTTAACACCTTGGTTTTAAGATAATATTGTTCACCAACATAAATTTTATATAGGCCCTTATATATTCGAGCTTACAATTAAATTAATCGATCTAATGTTATGGCGTATTGGTGGTATGAACCGGTTTCCTTCCCTATTTAGTTGGACATTTATTCATTTAGGCTAACAAAGCCATAAAAAATTGGGATAGCTTTCTCATTCGTTAGGTTTTTTAGGAAATTTGTTTTGTTATCCATTTGCAAGTTCTGTTTATTACCAACCATGGAACCTTCAAAAGCAAGGTATAAATATGGTTTTGCAAAGTAGGGGATGTCATATCATTTTTATTTGTTTGGTCGAGTTTCTACATACTATTAAATCTAAAACAAATATGGAGAAGATATGCTGCCGCAAGCTGACTTTTATGGTTGTCCTCCTTGTCGTGGCTTCATGTCAGTCTATCCACCTATCTTTAAAGCAATTAGTTTCTTTTTTTATTTTTTGTTTAGCTTCTTCTTGCTTACCTAATGAATTCTAATCGATAGGTATCCCATTCCTTGAGCTTCCGAGAGCTGAATCCTACCAGATATTACCAATACCTTGCAAAACTAATGCAGATTGCAAAAAGGATTGCCCATAAAAGGCAGGGTTTTGTTGCATCACGGAGAAACATGTTGACCCAGGTATGGCAACCCAAGAGGGGGGGGGGGGGGGGGGGGGGGGTGAATTGGGTTTTTATTTATAAAAACGGATTTAGAAAACTTTTCTTGAAAGATCAAAATTATTTAACTCTTTCTTTGAGAATAAAGGTGAAGAAGATGAAAATAGAATGCAATCAAGAGAATGGCAATAAAGAACAATCACAAGTGCAAGTAAATGTAAAGAGGAAAGGGATAGAGAGAGTGCAAACTCAATTTACGTGGTTCGGCAAACCTTGCCTACGTCCACGGGCTCCTAGCTCCACGAGCTAAGCTTTCCACTAAGTTGTAGAAATCTTTACAACTTGCTTGATGAACAACCTCACCAAGACTTTTTCTTTCAACTCTTGATAACACCACACCAAGAGTTCTTCTTGATGAACAACCTCACCAAGGCAACTTCCTTCAACTCTTGATGAAACACCACACCAAGAGTTCTTCTTGATGAACAACCTCACCAAGGCAACTTCCTTCAACTCTTGATAACACCACACCAAGAGTTCTTCTTGATGAACAACCTCACCAAGGCAACTTCCTTCAACCCTTGATAACACCACACCAAGAGTTCTTCTTGATGAACAACCTCACCAAGGAAAGAGTTCTCTCAAGGATAACTTTTATCCTTTACAAGATGATCTCACTCTCACCACAATACAAGAACAAAGAAAATTTTTACAACAAAAGTACAACTCTCTTCAAAGAGTAGATAAAGAATATAAAAGCTCTCTAGACTTGATATTTCTTTTGTTTTTTTTTTCTGCTTGATAGATTCTTCTCTTCTTCTTGCTCTTTGTTTTACTGAATGCATGGGAGAAGGGCTCCTTTTATAGGCAAATGAGATGAACTTGAACAAGTGAAGACACCAACTCCAAATTTTTTGCCCACCATAAAAACCGTAATTTTGTCTGCCATTTTTGTCAATGTTCCGTTTGAAATTTGAGAATCTGCAAAACATAAAAGATTTTCATGTTTGAATAAGATATCCAACGCATCAAGAATCAAGTCATTTGGATATCTGTAGCTCAAGATATGGCCAAAACACCATTCGGTGCTCATGTGACTTGATTTTTCTTTCTTGTGTCAGTCCACAAAATTGAATGATAATTCTGTCAGCCTTCCGTTTGAAATTTGAATTTCTTCAAAACATAAAAGATCTGCATCTTTGAATTAGCTTTCCAAAACATTAAGAATCAAAGCATTTGGATATCTCTATCTTAACATATGGCCAAAACACTATTTGGTGCTCATGTGAGTTGATTTTTCTTCTCTGTGTCAGTCTACCGAATTGCATGTCAATTATGCCGGCCTTCTGTTTGAAATTTGAATTTTTTCAAAACATATGAAATGTTATTCATTAAGTCATCTTTCCAATGCCATAAGAATCAAGTCATTTTGATTTTTTTATCTCAAGATATGTCCATAGAAGTATTCAGTGCTCATGTCAGCTGCTTCCATTTGTCTTTCAACTTGCATGATGATTTGGACAACCTTGCACTTGAAATTTGAATTTCATTAAAACATATGAAATGTTATAAATTGAGTAAGCTTTCCAAAGGCTCAAGAATCACATCATTTGGATTATTGTAGAGATATATATGACCAATTGATTGAATATTACTCATGTGTCACATTCCTTGAGTCAATCCTTGTTCTTAAACTTTGGTGCCTTTAACATGTAGTCTTCTCCTTAGCTTCAACACTTCATTTTAATAAGCCTCTTCTTGATTTTAAAATTATTTCAATGATCTTACTCTTGCACATAAAAAAACATGTTAGTAAATCTCAATTAATCAATATGTATTGTTATCATCAAAATTATCATGTAGCCTTAGGGCTAACAAAACATACTCAAATCTATCCATGGCCAAAAGGTATTTGTGCCTGTAATTAAAATAAAGGAGCACCAAGAAGATCATTTCTTCGAACATAATTAACTTTGTTTCATTCTGCATGGATACATCACAATATGTTGTATTCTTCATGTAGTATAAAATAATCGAGTTACTTAATGGACTTATTATTATTTCAATAAATTGCATGTCGGCATCGTAAATGGGATTCCTCCTTAGTTTTCTTCTATTTTCTATTTCCTACCAAATTTAGTGGCATTGGAGGCAAATGATCGCATTTTTCGATTCAGCATACAGCACAATGACAGATTCTTCCAAAATATAGTACTTAAACTCTTAGTTCGTTTGATGATTATTGTTTTAAATAGATAAAAAGTTTCTTTGACTTTATTTATTTGTTAGCAAAAATAAGTAAGTAAACAAAAATTAGGATGCTTTACATGACAATATGACATGTCTCAAATCCAC
This sequence comes from Boswellia sacra, assembly GCA_013180625.2. Lineage (NCBI taxonomy): Eukaryota > Viridiplantae > Streptophyta > Magnoliopsida > Sapindales > Burseraceae > Boswellia > Boswellia sacra. The sequence continues at coordinate 36,017 of SNVD02012053.1, forward strand.
TTGGCCGATCTGCACTTTTCCACTTAATCCAGTTAACCAAATAATAATACACTTAGTACATAATTATATAATAAAGAATAATAAGTTATTCTTGAAAAGGCATCATGGTGGATTATCGTCGGTATTCATTTTTCACGGGGCCTATCCAATAACCAATTTTGAAGGAGTGAGCATAAAAAAAGTACGCCTTCAAGTTGTGGCCAATATAAAGCAATGGAAAGGATCAATAGTGAAATAGGTTGATTACTTTAGTTATTTGTCTATTTCTTCTTACATTGGATGTGCCGTAAAAAGAATTTGTATATTCCTGCCAAAAAAAAGGGCGTCCAAGTTTAAGCATACGCTAATATTTTTTAGGCAAATTACCGTCGATAAGTATTGCCATTTTCATGCCATGCTTCATCTAATGCAAAAATAAATAAATAAATAAAAGTGATATTATATGGCCCATGATTCGGCTCTCCTTGCCCATCCGATTAAAAATCTTATTGAACTGTATTTGTTGTGTACATGAAGTATAAGAAATTCTTATACTTTAAAGCTGCATGGTAAGTTTAACAAATCATTTTGCAAATCCAAAACTTGAAGGCAACTTGACAAAAGCGGGATACCTTAACAACATAATCACTCAGTACGGCAAATCAATAGTATTAATTCTTCGTTTTTGGACCCCCACGCAAAATCAATTTGATTTTTGAGTTTAATTTCTAAAAACATAAATCATGAATCAGAATGTGAAATTACGAATCATGTAACTTTAATGAACTTGCGACACAGGTACAAAGATTCAACGCTCTAATTTAACAATTTGGTTTTAAGATAATATTGTTGACCAACTTAAATATTATATAGACCCTCATATATACGAGCTTAAAATTAAATTAATCGATGGAATGTTATAGCGTAATGATGGTATGAACCCATTTCCTTCTTTATTTAGTTGTACGTTTGTTTTCTTAGGCTAACAAAGCCATAAAAAATTGTGATACCTTTCTCAGTCGTTAGGTTTTTTGGGAAAATTGTTTTGTTATTGGTTACAAGTTCTATTTATTACCAACCACGGAACCTCGAGAAGGAAGATATAAATATGGCTTTGCAATGTAAGGGATGTCATATCATTTTTTTATTAGTTTGATCGAGTTTCTACATACTATTAAATCTAAAACAAATATGGAGAAGATATGCTGCAGCAAGCTGACCTTTATGGTTGTCCTCCTTCTCACGGCTTCATGTTAGTCTATCCACCTATCTTTAAAGCAGTTAATTTTTTTTTTTAATTTTTGTTCAGCTTCTTTTTTCTTATCTAATGAATTCTAATCGGCAGGTATCCCGTTCCTTGAGCTTTCGAGGGCTGAATCTTAGCCGATATTACCAATACCTTGCAAAACTGATGCAAACTGCAAAAAAGATTGCCCACAAAAGGCAGGGTTTTGTTGCATCACGGGAAAACGTACTCAAATCTGTCCATGGCCAAAAGGCATTTGTGCCTATAATTAAAAACAAGGAGCACCAGGAAGATAGTTTCTCCAAACTTAATTAACTTTGTTTCATGCCACATGGATGCATTACAATACGTTGTATCCTTCATGTAGTGTAAAATAATCGAGTTACTTAATGAACTTATTATTATTTCAATAAATTACATGTCGGCATCGTAAAAGTGATTCCTCCTTAGTTTTCTTCTATTTTCAATTCCTATCAAATTCAGTGGCATTGGAGGCAAACGATCGCATTTTTCGATTTAGCATACAACACAATGATAGATTCTTCCAAAACATAGCACTTAAATTCTTAGTTTGTTTGGCGATTACTTTTTTAAATTAATAAAAAGTTTCTTTGAGTTTAGGTGTTTGTTAGCAAAAATAAGTAACTAAATAAAAAATTGGATGCTTTACGTGACAATATGACATATCCCAAATCCACTTGGCTGATCTACGCTCTTCCACTTAATCCACTTAGCCAAATAATAATACACTTAGTACATAATTATGTAATAAAGAATAATAAGTTATTCCCGAAAAGGCAACATTGTGGAATATCGTCGGGATTCATTTTTCATAAGGCCTGTCCAACAACCAATTTTGAACGAATGAACACAAAAAAAAGTACGCCTTCAAGTTGTGGCCAATATAAAGCTGTGGAAAGGATCAATAGTGAAATAGGTTGATTACTTTAGTCATTTGTCTGTTTCTTTTTACATTGGATGTACAGTAAAAAGAGTTTGTATAAGAATTACTGTCGATAAGCATTGCCATTTTCATGTCATGCTTCGTCTAATGCAAAAATAAATAAATAAATAAAAGAGATATTATATGGTCTCATGATTCGGCTTTTCTTGTCCACCCAATTAAGAATCTTATTGTACTCTATTTGTTGTGTACATGAAGTACAAGAAATTCTTATACTTTGAAGCTGCATGGTAAGTTTAACAAATCATTTTACCGATCCAAAACCTAAAGGTAACTTAACAAAAACGAGATACCCTAACAACATGATCACTCAATATGTCAAATCAATAATATTAACTCTTTGTTTTTGGTCCCGCAAGCAAAATCAATTTGAATTTTGTGTTTAATTTCTAAAAACATAAATCATAAATCAGAAAGTGAAATTACGAATCGCATAACTTTAATGAACTTGCGACACAGGTAGGTGTTTTAAAACTAAATGTGACCTGCATGGTGGACTCTTACAGATCCTAAGGTACAAAAATTCAACGCTCTAATTTAACACCTTGGTTTTAAGATAATATTGTTGACCAACATAAATTTTATATAGACCCTTATATATTAGAGCTTAAAATTAAATTAATCGATCTAATGTTATGGCGTAATTGTGGTATAAACCAGTTTCCTTCCTTATTTAGTTGGACATTTATTCATTTAGGCTAACAAAGCCATAAAAATTGTGATAACTTTCTCATTCCTTAGGTTTTTTAGGAAATTTGTTTTGTTATCCGCTGCGAGTTCTATTTATTACCAACCACAGAACCTTCAGAAGCAAGATATAAATATGGCTTTGCAATGTAAGGGTTGTCATATAATTTTTTATTTGTTTGGTCGAGTTTCTACATACTATGAAATCTAAAACAAATATGGAGAAGATATGCTGCTCAAGATGACCTTTATGGTTGTCCTCCTTGTCGTGGCTTCATGTTAGTCTATCCACCTGTCTTTAAAGCAATTAGTTTCTTTGTTAATTTTTTGTTTAGCTTCTTTTTTCTCACCTAATGAATTCTAATCGATAGGTATCCCATTCCTTGAGCTTTCGAGAGCTGAATCCTACCAGATATTACCAATACCTTGCAAAACTGATACAGACTGCAAAAAAGATTGCCCACAAAAGGCAGGGTTTTGTTGCATCACGGAAAAACATACTCAAATATGTCCATGGCCAAAAGGCATTTGTGCCTGTAATTAAAATCAAGGAGCACAAAGAAGATCGTTTCTTCGAACGTAATTAACTTTGTTTCATTCTGCATGGATACATCAGAATATGTTGTATTCTTCATGTAGTATAAAATAATCGAGTTACTTAATGAACTTATTATTATTTCAATAAATTGCATGTCGGCATCGTAAATGCGATTCCTCCTTAGTTTTCTTCTATTTTCTATTTCCTACCAAATTTAGTGGCATTGGAGGCAAACGATCGCATTTTTCAATTTAGCATACAACACAATGATAGATTCTTCCAAAATATAGTACTTAAACTCTTAGTTTGTTTGATGATTACTTTTTTAAATAGATAAAAAGTTTATTTGAGTTTAGCTGTTTGTTAGAAAAAATAATTAAGTAAATAAAAATTAGGATGCTTTACATGACAATATGACATGTCTCAAGTCCACTTGGCCGATCTGCACTTTTCCACTTAATCCGGTTAGCCAAATAGTAATACAGTTAGTACATAATTATATAATAAAGAATAATAAGTTATTCTTGAAAGGGCATCATGGTGGATTATCGTAGGTATTCATTTTTCACGGGGCCTATCCAATAACCAATTTTGAAGGAATGAGCATAAAAAAAGTACGCCTTCAAGTTGTGGCCAATATAAAGCAATGGAAAGGATCAATAGAGAAATAGGTTGATTACTTTAGTTATTTGTCTATTTCTTTTTACATTGGATGTGCCGTAAAAAGAATTTGTATATTCCTGCCAAAAAAAAAGGGCATCCAAGTTTAAGCATACGCCAATATTTTTTAGGCAAATTACCGTCGATAAGTATTGCCATTTTCATGTCATGCTTCGTCTAATGCAAAAATAAATAAGTAAATAAAAGTGATATTATATGGCTTCATGATTCGGCTATCCTTGCCCATCCGATTAAAAATCTTATTGTACTGTATTTGTTGTGTACATGAAGTATAATAAATTCTTATACTTTGAAGCTGCATGGTAAGTTTAACAAATCATTTTGCAAATCCAAAACTTGAAGGCAACTTGACAAAAGCGGGATACCTTAACAACATGATAACTCAGTGCGACAAATCAATAATATTAAGCCTTTGTTAATGGACCCCCACGCAAAATCAATTTGATTTTTGAGTTTAATTTCTAAAAACATAAATCATAAATCAGAAAGTGAAATTACGAATCATGTAACTTTAATGGACTTGCAACACAGGTAAGTCATTTAAAACTTAATGTGACCTCCATGGTGGACTCTTATAGAACCTAAGGTACAAAGATTCGACGCTCTAATTTAACAATTTGGTTTTAAGACAATATTGTTGACCAACTTAAATATTATATAGACCCTTATATATACGAGCTTAAATTTAAATTAATCAATGGAATGTTATAGCCTAATGGTGGTATGAACCCGTTTCCTTCTTTATTTAGTGGTACGTTTGTTTACTTAGGCTAACAAAGCCATAAAAAAATGTGATACTTTCTCAGTCGTTAGGTTTTTTTGGAAAATTGTTTTGTTATTGGTTACAAGTTCTATTTATTACCAACCACGGAGCCTCGAGAAGCAAGATATAAATATGGCTTTGCAACGTAAGGGATGTCATATCATTTTTTTATTAATTTGATCGAGTTTCTGCATGTTATTAAATCTAAAACAAATATGGAGAAGATATGCTGCAGCAAGCTGACCTTTATGGTTGTCCTCCTTCTCACGGCTTCATGTTAGTCTTTAAAGCAGTTAGTTTTTTTTTTTTTTTAACTTCTTTTTTCTTACCTAATGAATTATAATCGGCAGGTATCCCATTCCTTGAGCTTCCAAGGGCTGAATCCTACCAGATATTACCAATACCTTGCAAAACTGATGTAGACTGCAAAAAAGATTGCCCACAAAAGGCAGGGTTTTGTTGCATCACGGGAAAACGTACTCAAATCTCTCCATGGCCAAAAGGCATTTGTGCCTGTAATTAAAAACAAGGAGCACCAAGAAGATCGTTTCTTCAAACTTAATTAACTTTGTTTCATGCCACATGGATGCATCACAATATGTTGTATTCTTCATGTCGTACAAAATAATCGAGTTACTTAATGAACTTATTATTATTTCAATAAATTACATGTCGGCATCATAAATGTGATTCCTCCTTAGTTTTCTTCTATTTTCTATTTCCTATCAAATTCAGTGGCATTGGAGGCAAACGATCGCATTTTTCGATTTAGGATACAGCGCAATTATAGATTCTTCCAAAAGATAGCACTTAAATTCTTAGTTTGTTTGATGATTACTTTTTTAAATTAATAAAAAGGTTCTTTGAGTTCAGGTGCTTGTTAGCAAAAATAAGTAACTAAATAAAAAATTGGATGCTTTACTTGACAATATGACATATCCCAAATCCACTTGGCTGATCTGAGCTCTTCCACTTAATCAACTTAACCAAATAATAATACACTTAGTACATAATTATGTAATAAAGAATATTAAGTTATTCCCGAAAAGGCATCATAGTGGAATATCGTCGGGATTCATTTTTCATGAGGCCTGTCCAACAACCAATTTTGAGGGAATGAACACAAAGAAAAGTACGCCTTCAAGTTGTGGCCAATACAAAGCTATGGAAAGGATCTATAGTGAAATAGGTTGATTGCTTTATGTTGACCTAGGTATGGCAACCCAAGAGGGGGTGTGAATTGGGTTTTTATTTATCAAAAAAGGATTTAGAAAACTTTTCTTGAAAGATCAAAATTAGTTCACTATTTGTTTGAGAATAAAGGTGAAGAAGATGAAAATAGAAATTATCAAAGAGCAATCAAGAGAATAACAACAATAAATAATCACAAGAGCAAGTAAATATAAAGAGGATAGGGATAGAGAGAGTGCAAACTCAATTTACGTGGTTCAGCAAACCTTGCTTACGTCCACGGGCTCCTAGCTCCACAAGCTAGGCTTTCCACTAAGTTGTAGAATTATTTACAACTTGCTTGATGAACAACCTCACCAAGACTTTTTCCTTCAACTCTTGATAACACCACACCAAGAGTTCTTCTTGATGAACAACCTCACCAAGGCAACTTTCTTCAACCCTTGATAACACCACACCAAGAGTTCTTCTTGATGAACAACCTCACCAAGGAAACTTCCTTCAACTCTTGATAACACACAACAAGAGTTCTCTCAAGGATAACTATTATCCTTTACAAGAATATCTCGCTCTCACCATAATACAAGAACAAAGAAAATTTTTACAACAAAAGTACAACTCTCTTCAAAGAGTAGATAAATAATATAAAAGCTCTCTAGACTTGATATTTCTCTTGTTTTTTTCCTTGATAGATGTTTCTCTTCCTCTTTCTGAATGCATGGGAGAAGGGCTCCTTTTATAGGCAAATGGGATGAACTTAGTCGAATGAAGACACCAACTCCAAATTTTCTGCCCACCATAAAAGCCATAATTTTGTCTGCCATTTTTGTCAATGTTACGTTTGAAATTTGAAAATCTACAAAACATAAAAGATCTTTAAAATTGAATAAGATTTCCAACGCGTCAAGAATCAAGTCATTTTGATATTTGTAGCTCAAGATATGGCTAAAACACCATTTGGTACTCATGTGACTTGATTTTTCTTACTTGTGTCAGTCCACCGACTTGCATGTGTATTATGTCAGCCTTCCATTTGAAATTTGAATTTCTTCAAAGAATATGAAATGTACTCCATTGAATAATCTTTCCAATTCCATAAGAATCAAGTCATTTTAATATTTCTATCTCAAGATATGGACAAAACATCATTCGGTGCTCATATGAGTTGATTTTTCTTCTCTGTGTCAGTCCACCGAATTGCATGTCAATTATGTCAGCCTTTCATTTGAAATTTGAATTTCTTCAAAACATATAAAATGTGCCTCATTAAGTCCTCTTTCCAATTCCATAAGAATCGAGTCAGTTTGATATTTCTAGCTCAAGATATGTCATAAAGAGTATTCAGTGCTCATGTCAGTTGCTTCCACTTATTTTCCAATTTGCATGATGATTTGGACAACCTTGCACTTGAAATTTGAATTCTTTAAAACATATGAAATGTTATAAATTGAGTAAGCTTTCCAAAAGCTCAAGAATCATGTCATTTGGACATCTATAAGATATATATGACCAATTGATTGAACATTGCTCATGTGTCACATTCCTTGAGTCAATCCTTGTTCTTAAACTTTGGTGCCTTTAACATGTAGTCTTCTCCATAGCTTCAACACTTTATTTTAATAAGCCTCTTCTTGATTTTACAATTATTTCAATGATCTTACTCTTGCACATAAATAAACATGTTAGTAAATCTCAATGAATCAATGTGTATTGTTATCATTAAAATTATCATGTAGCCTTAGGGCTATCAATCTCCCCCTTTTTGATGATGACAAACTATTGATTGCTTTTAAATAATATCTAAAATAAAGAATGAAAATAAAATCAAGAATAAACAAACAAATGGCATTTGTTATGAATATAAGCAATCGAACCATTTCTCCCCCTTTTGTTATCATCAAAAAGATGTAATCAAATTAGCTACTCCCCCTAAATATATTCTCCCCCTTAACATATGCTACCATTCAAAGATTATCATATTAAAGCAAAATTAAGACATATCTAACATGCCTAATTCTCTTCTAATTATGCAAAATCTATCTTGACTAAGGGGTTTAGTCAACATATCGGCTAATTGTTTATCGCTGGGAACAAATTCTAAAGAAATATTACCTTTTTGCACATGATCTCTAATAAAAGGATGTCTAATCTCTATATGCTTAGTCCTAGAGTGTTGTATGGGATTTTTGGAAATGTTGATGATAGGTGTCTATTTATGTATTATTTTTATATCAATTCGTCCATGTTTCTTTGCTATATTCCATGGTATTTTTATGTTTTTGTGTGTTTTGATGTTTGTAGGAGTTTTGGAGCAACTTGCACAAAAATGGAGTAAACCCTTCATTTTCACCTCTGCTAGTCAACCATCTTCTCGGATTTAATTGTATTGATATACAATGAACCCGATGACATATCATATACCTTTGAAAAGCTCTCGAAGTCTACTTTTTGGAGAAATTTACGGTTTATGAATCCATTCAGTGTACCGAAAGTTGTAATCAAAACAGTGTGATAAGTGTATAAATGTAATTCCACACATCACTGTAGCATGTATAATACGGGACACTGTAGCACGTTAATGTAGCAGAGTATTTAAACACATTTTAGGGTTTTATTTTCATAACTTGAAGAGGGGAGAACGTGGTGGAGGCTGAAGCTCTGGAATTCTTTCATCTCTTGGAGTTCTTGAATGAGAAATGAAGCTTGGAAAGAGGAAGAACTACAATCCAAAGAGAATTACATCAAATTTTCTAAGTTTTTCCCTTCCCTTTCATTTTCTGGAATGTCTCCATGTTGTATTGTATTTACCACGTTCTTAAACATGTGTAACTGAATCTGAATTGGTTGAGGGTGATTTCAAAGCCCCTTATATGGTTTTTGTAAGTTGATTGTGCAAGAAGTTGTTATCCAATTCTCTAATTGAAGTTGCTTGTATTTTCCCATATCTAATGCTTATGATTACTTACTGATTGTATTTGGAATGGCCACTGAATATAATCTGTTGTTGTCTATTGCTAGATTAGAAATCTTGATCCGTAATTGTCATGAATTTCCAATCATTAGTAGCAAAATTGTGATCAGAGATTGCAATTGAAGAATATAACCTAAGTTAAATAATCCGAGCTTGTGTGTTTATTGCTTAGATCAACCTGTCTTTCTTTTCATAATGCATCCATTGAATTAAATTTAGAGAGCTTGTTCTAGGTTGTTTAATGGATAGAGATTAAGTAAAGAGCCTATTTTATTTAACAACAAAGTAAGGAAAGATTTGGATAACAGAGCTTGTTGTTATCTACGGTTGATAAATTCAATGCTGTAATTGGATGACAATTCTACGATTAATTCGCAAATCCATATCTTGTGGTAGAGAAGGATCCCTTAACCAGCTTTCTCTCATTGATTTTTCATTCGAATTAACTTTCTGTTTTGTTATTCTTCCTTTGCATTATTATTTCACTTAATTAATCAATCAACAAAACCCCCCATTTACTCTGTTTTTGCTTTCGAATAACAAATTTAATTAGAATCAATCCTCGTGGGAACGATATCTTACTCATCACTTTATTACTTGTGCGACTAGTATACTTGCTAGTTTCGAACGCATCAAGTTTTTGGCGCCGTTGCCGGGGATTGATTTTCTAATCGATTTGTTATTTTGTTTTCGTTTGTTGATTCGTAATTTTTTTTTTTTGTTTTTCTTTTCTGATTGTTTGTGTTTAGACGACATGGCAGTAAACTTCCAACAATTCAGTAGCCGATTTGAGCCACAAGTACCATGGAGAGTAAATGAGGTAAGCACTCCGAACATTGAACAATAACTTTCTGAGCTAACCTCTCTTGTGGAAAACATGGCTGTAGGACATATACAGAAACCTTATGCATGTGGGGTATATTCTACCATGGAGCATCCAATGGACATGTATCCAACTTTACAAGAAGAATATATGGAACGAGCCAATACCATGGGTGGATTTCCAGGACAACCAAGGCAATGGTATGATCCCTTCTCTAATACTTATAATGCCGGATAGGGAGATCACCCTAATTTTAATTACTGGAATCATCAACCAATCGCCCCAAATGCCATACCAAATCGGCCACAAGGTTTTTAATCAACCTAGAGTGCAGTAACCATTTCAAATGCAACCACCACCAATGCCACAACCAGCACCACAACCAGCTCCAGAAAACTCAGGTATGTCACTCCAGGATATTGTTAATGCACTTGCCACTACACAATGCAATTCCAGCAGGAAACTGGGGCAAGTATCCAAAACCTCGCAAATCAAATGGGACAATTGGCCACTAGCATGAGCAAATTCGAGGGCCAAGGCTCAGAAGAATTATCTTGTCAAACGGTGATCAATGCAGGAGAGAATTCTTGTGCGGTAACTTTGCAAAATGAAGAGCAATTAGATGTCCTACCTAAGAAATCACAAATTGATGAAGAAGATGACACCACTTCCACCATGAACAAAACACTGACTTCTCAGGTAAATCCTATAACTCCCATTCCTTCATATGTTTCTCCTCCACTTTTTCCTAGTAGATTTACAAAATCGAAGGTGGAACAAGAACAAGAAATCCTGGAAACTTCTCACAAAATCGAGGTAAATATCCCACTTCTGGATGCTATCGAGCAAGTACCTCATTATACAAAATGTCTCAAGGAGTTATGCACCAGCAAAGAAAGTTAAAAAGAAATGAGAAAGTAAGTGTGGGGGAAAATGTTTCAGCTGTATTACAAAGAAAAATTCCTCCGAAATGCAAAGATCCAGGTACGATCACCATTCCATGCACCATTGGTAAACCAAGTTTGAAAGAGCTATGTTAGATTTAGAAGCATCTATTAATGTCATGCCATATTCTATTTATGCTTCCTTAAATCTTGGACCTTTTACGAAAACTGGTATTACCATTCAACTCGCTGATCATTTTAATGCATATCCCAAAAGAGTTGTGGAAGATGTGCTTGTGCAGGTGAATCAATTGGTTTTCCCAGCAAACTTCTATGTCCTTGAAATAGAGGATGAGACATCTCCTAATCAACACCGATTCTTTTAGGGAGACCATTCTCGAAAACTGTTAGAACCAAGATTGATGTTAATGATGGCACTCTCATCATAGAGTTTGATGGCAAGGTGATATGTTTCAATATTTTTGAGGCAATGAGGTACTCTAGTGACTTACATTCTGTTTTTGCAGTTGATGTTGTTGATTCTTTGCCACAACAATATTTTGAGTTAACTCGCAAGAATGGATTGGATGTAGCTATTAGTGAGCATATAGGGACAGAAAATTCCAATGAGTCAGGAATTTTGATACAAGTGTCCAAAGAAATGGAGGAAGTTGTGGCAAGCTTAGATGAGACCATAGCAATAACCACACATAGGTATGATGTTTTGTACATTCAATTTTCTTTGTCTAATGAGAAAATTCTTTCTTCTGTGATGACAGCCCCTGCCTTGGAGCTTAAGCTTCTTCCAGATCATTTGAGGCATGGATTATTGAGTGAGAATGATCCTTTGCCAATTATAATAGAAATGGGCCTTGCACGAATACAAGAAGAGAAACTCGTCCAAATACTTACAGACCACAAAACAGTTATTGGGTGGACGATTGCTAACATCCAAGGCCCAGCCATATGCATGCACCAATTCTTGTTGGAAAAAGGATCCAAGCCCACTAGAGAAGTACAGCGAGATTGGACCCTTCCATGATGGAACCAACGTCGGGCTGAGGACGTTAAACCAAGCGCTTATTGGGAGGCAACCCAATGTTTTTGAAAAATAAATAAAAAAAAGAAAAGAAAAATAAAATGAGGTAATAATGATCGATTTTTGTGTCTCGAGGAGATTCCTTTCGTAGGCCATCAAATTGATCAGGTTTTATCTCTCTTTGCCATCTGTCTCATTTGTTTTTATATTTTTTACTTGTTTTTGACTTTTGTTTGCTATTGTGTTGTTATCTCTTTTATGTGTCTTTAGTTTCGTTTCTGCTCTTTTTTTCCTTCCTTTTGTTTAATTTTGATTATTCCGTACTTTGAATTCATTTGTGCAACAGCTTGAGGAAACATCCAAACGGGAGCTGAAGTCATTGCTCGAAGGTTCGAATCGTGCATATCTGGGAGAAGAACAAACTCAATCGCATTATCGGTAATATCTCTCCTTTTCTCCTCTTCAATGGATGCCGATATCTTTCTATCGAACCTTTGTAAATATTTCCCTTCACTTCCTCAAAATGCTGTGTTTAAAATTTATAAAGTACGGATGACTAGACTTTGGGCGTTGATGCTCCTAAATGTGCCTGCTGATATCCGATGGCTTATCGAAGCCAAGGTGAGTTTGTCCGGTGAGCCGGACATTAATCTCGCAAAATACATGCCTGGTCTAGGAAAGAGCTACTACGCCAAGAGGCGAAGAGCGAAAAGGTTACAAGTATGTTATAAATGTGCTAGATGGAATTGTAACCATACTTGTCGTTCATTAGGTTTTGCGTCCAGGAATAGAGAAGATAAACTTTCATTTATTACGAATGGTTTGAGTAATGAGTCGCTGGATAATGTTTTGTTAACTCTCGAGTCACATTCTTGTGGACTTGTTCAGCGTGAATTGCTTAATCTATGGACACATTTTCGTGATGAATTGCAGTGTTATAGTCTAGGAAATCTGACTAAAAACGACCCTGTTTGCCAGTTTATAAGAAAACTGGATGGGAAGCAAATCCCCGACTCATAGAAGGCGTTTCAGTCGTTACTGGACGTAAAACCAGAGAAAGATGTGAGCCACAATCACAACTACTTGTATATTTGAATGTGTGTTGTTGTTGTCGAATTTTATTTCTTTCTTGTTTCGTTTGATTTGATTATCAATGTTTTTTTTTTGTGTTGTTGTTGTTTGTTGATTTTGTTTGTTTTAATTTCAAGTTTCTTTTTGACAAACCATATGACTACCCCATGACATAAGCACACGTGGGAGACAAGTGTGAAGGTTTTGTCAACCTCCGCCGAAAGTATATCTCTACTTTTCATGCTTCACGTGGGAGACAAGTGTGGCGATATTGTCAAACCCCACCGAAATTATATTTCCATTTTTCATGCTTCACGTGGGAGACAAGTGTGTAGGTTTTGTCAAACCTCGCCGAAAGCATATCTCATTTTTTCAAATCTTGGGGCGATAAATCTGCAACGAGCAACCCCCACCGAAAGTATGTCCCCATGTGTCAAAATTTGAGAGTTTTATGTGTGTATATATACATTCTGCATGTTTTTCATATGTCATTCCATAACCTGTCTTGCAATTGAAAAGCATAATATCTAACGTGTCTTACACAAGATTAGAGCAATTGTAGAAATGGAGAAAACACCAATTCGGCGATTCCGCAATATATGCGTATTTTGCGGATCGCAATTTGGTAAAGATGGAGAGTTTACCACACAGCTCTTGATCTTGGTAGGACATTAGCTGCGAGGGGTATTAATTTGATTTATGGAGGGGGTAGTCTTGGGTTAATGGGGTGTGTGTCAACAGCTGCATCCCTAGGAGGAAGCAAAGTTCTCGGCATTATCCCTAAACCATTAGCTGTACGAGATATCGTAGGCAACACAATCGGGGAAGAGTTACAATTCTCTAGCATGCATGAGCGTATTGCACATATGGTTGTTAAATCCGATGCATTTATAGCTTTACCCGGTGGTTATTGCACATTAGAGGAGATATTTCAAATCACCTCTTGGGCACAGCTAAACATCCATAAAAAACCCATTGGTTTGTTAAATGTCAATAATTTTTTTGATGTTTGTTGTCTTTTCTTGATCAAGCTGTAGAAAAAAATTTTATCTCACCATTAGCGAGGCAAATCCTTGTTACAGCTTCAACGGCAGGGGAGTTTATTGACAAACTACAAGAATTCGTCTATTCACCTGATCCAACAATGGCTCGGATAAATTGGTTTGGAGAAGGCAACAAAAGGCGTCAACTGGATTTAACCCTCCATCTGTAATCTCTATTTGCTGGTTTGCTTCGTTTTGGTTTGCTTTCTTTTTAGTGTGTTTATTTGAGATTTTTCATGTCATTTCTTTTGAGTTTTTTTTTTTCAGGTTATTTTTTTCACCCCAGGTAATATTTTCTAATCTTTGCTTTTAGAGTGGTAGCTTAAAAAGTTTAAGTTCTCTTGAAACGCATTCTGGATCTCTTTAATCCATAATGGCTGAATAAGGAGGCTAACTTCTAAACTTTTAGACCCATTCTAACTGACTTGTTTTTGTTTGCTGGCTTGTTGGACTTTGTTATTTTATGAGTAAGTTTAGTTTTATGTAATTTAGAAGTTGTTATGTGTTTTTTGTCTTTATCAGTTTCGATAAAAAAAATTGTGGAAAAAAGTTGAGAATGGCAGAATATGGGGTTTTCTTTAACCCTTGAAACGCATTCTCTCGACATAAATCTTTAGTTTGTTTATTTCATGTTTGTTTGAAGTGTCTTGTATCTTGTTTTGTTCTTTCATAATAAAGGTATATAGGCTGGAAACCTTAAGTCTGCGGGCTACTGGTCCTAAGGATTGTTGAAATCTACAATCTTGACTCAGGTGTAACAACGCCACGTACCTCTTTTCTTGCATTTTGTGGGTCGATGATAAGATAATGATTGAATTAAGAATAACTCTTGAAAAATGATAAATGATCATGGATCTGTGTGCTTAAAATGTTTATTGGTTTTCGCTTTGCTTTTGATTCCTTGCGCAACATTGAGCACTGAGCTATTATCACTGAGTTATTTGTTCACTTAGAGAAAGTTATGTAATTTAAATGCTTCTTCAGATTTCAATGAATTCTAGAACTTGTTTGATGGTCACTCGAGGCGAAATCCTAGACTATGCAACATTGGGGAAATGATTTAGGCCATCTTTGGACCGTTTGAGCCTTAATACCCAACCTTGACTGAAATTGATCCCTAGTTACCCCTTTGAGCCTTTGTAAGCCTTTTTCTTTGTTAACTCACTAAAAGATTTCCTAACCTCAAATGAATTTGTTCCAAACAGTTTATCCCTTACCTATGAGCATGTAGATCATTCACAATTAAATTCTGAGCTATGTTCTGGTATTGGGAAGTTAGATGAGGTTGGGATGGGTCATGAGCAATGCAAGTGAGTTTTATTATATTTGTAAAAAAAAAAAAAGAGAAAAAAATCTGTACTTATCTTCCACGTACTTAAACATTGAGGACAATGTATTGTTTAAGTGTGGGGGAGTGGAATTGCAGTTTAAAAAAAAAAAAAGAAAAGAAAAAGAGTTCTATACCCTTGGGTGTTCTTAAAAAGAATGAAACAACAAAGTGTGGGGGTGTAGTTTCTTTTGTTTTCTACAAAAAAAAGAAGAAGAAGAGAAGATAAAAAAAAAGAAGATTGAGTGTTTTAAAAAAGTTTGGGGGAGTAACCTGGTGAATTAAAATAAAGTTGTGTTATAGGGGTGAGCTCTACATAATCTTGAATGATTTATGTGTTTGTGGGTGATTTGAGCCAAATTATTATCCTTAATCATACCTTCACCCAAGCCAAACGTTACAAGCTTAATAAAGTCCTACTTGATCCTTGGTGTTGTGCATGTCTACATTAGTGGAGAGTGACTGGAAAAGCAAGCCTATGGAGTTCATTTATACACACATCTTCAATATTAAATATGATTCATTTTTATGCATAAACTCATCCGGGTTACAAGTGATTAGGTGAGAATGGCTCTACACACACACACTTGAGGAATTGAAGTGAAGCGAAACTAATCTTTGAGATAAATTCTTGATCAAGTGCATTATTTTGAAGTTTTCCTTGGGTTATAATTAAGTACAAGCTTTGAGGCCTATTTTCAAGTTAAAACATGTGTGTTTTAATTTTTCTTTGATTCTGTTTAGATTTAGTTTTGTTTTCATATCGTTGTAGTTGCTCGAGGACTAGCAAAGTCTAAATGTGGGGGAATTTGATAAGTGTCTATTTATATATCATTTTCATATCAATTCGTCCATGTTTCTTTGCTATATTCCTTGGTATTTTTATGTTTTTGTGTGATTTTGATGTTTGTAGGAGTTTTGGAGCACCTTGCACAAAAATGGAGTAAAACCCTTCATTTTCACCTCTGCTAGTCAACCATCTTCTCGGATTTAATTGTATTGATATACAATGAACCCGAGGACATATCATATACCGTTAAAAAGCTCTCGAAGTCTACTTTTTGGAGAAATTTACGGTTTATGAATCCATTCAGTGTACCGAAAGTTGTAATCAAAACAGTGTGAGAAGTGTAGAAATGTAATTCCACACATCACTGTAGCATGTATAATACGGGGACACTGTAGCACGTTACTGTAGCAGAGTATTTAAACACATTTTAGGGTTTTATTTCATAACTTGAAGAGGGGAGAACGTGGGAGAGGCTGCAGCTCTGGAATTCTTTCATCTCTTGGAGTTCTTGAGGAGAAAGGAAGCTTGGAAAGAGGAAGAACTACAATCCAAAGAGAATTACATCAAATTTGCTAAGTTTTTCTCTTCCCTTTCATTTTCTGGAATGTCTCCATGTTGTATTGTATTTACCACGTTCTTAAACATGTGTAACTGAATCTGAATTGGTTTAGGGTGATTTCAAAGCCCCTGATATGGTTTTTGTGAGTTAATTGTGCAAGAAGTTGTTATCCAATTCTCTAATTGAAGTTGCTTGTATTTTCCCATATCTAATGCTTATGATTGCTTGCTGATTGTATTTGGAATGGCCAACTGAATATAATCTGGTGGTTGCTATTGCTAGAGTAGAAATCTTGAGCCGTAATTGTCTTGAATTTCTAATCCTTAGTAGCAAAATTGTGATCAGAGATTGCAATTGGAGAATACAACCTAAGTTAATAATCCGAGCTTGTGTGTTTATTGCTTAGATCAACCTATCTTTCTTATCGTAATGCATCCATTGAATTAAATTAAGAGAGCTTGTTCTAGGTTGTTTAATGGATAGAGATTAAATAAAGAGCCTGTTTTATTTAACAACAAAGTAAGGAAAGATTGGGATATCAGAGCTTGTTGTTATCTACGGTTGATAACTTCAATGCTGTAATTGGATTACAATTCTAGGTTAATTCACAAATTCATATCTTGTGGTAGAGAAGGATCCCTTAACCAGCTTTCTCTCATTGATTTTTCATTCGAATTACTTTCTGTTTTGTTATTCTTCATTTGCATTATTATTTCACTTAGTTAATCAATCAACAAAACCCCCCATTTACTCTATTTTTGCTTTCGAATAACATATTTAATTAGAATCAATCCTCGTGGGAACGATATCTCACTCATCACTTTATTACTTGTGCGACTAGTATACTTGCTAGTTTCGAACGCATCAGTTGATGGTACTTGTATTATCACACTTGATGGGAATATGATCAAATACCATACCATAATCTTTCAAAATTTGTTTCATCCAAAGAGATCGTGCACAACAACTTCCTACTGCAATATACTCGGCTTCTGCGGTTGGTAAGGCAACAGAATTTTGTTTTCTACTAAACCATGAGACTAATACATGTCCTAGAAAATGGCAAGAGCCACTAGTGCTCTTTCTATCAAGAAGACTTCCGGCAAAGTCCGCATCGGAATAACTAATTAGATCAAAATTATCACACTTAGGATACCAAAGACCTAGATTTATGGTTCCAAGAAGATATCTAAATATCCTTTTGACAACCTTAAGGTGAGATTCCTTTGGACGAGATTGAAATCTAGCACACATACACACACTAAACATAATATCGGGTCTACTAGCAGTTAAATACAAAAAAGAGCCAATCATACCTCGATATTTTGTTACCTCCACATCTTTTCCTTTCTCATCCTTGTCAAGCTTGGTTAATGTACCCATAGGTGTGTTATATGTCCTCGAATTATGCATGCCAAACTTCTTAAGAAGATCTCTTGTGTATTTAGCTTGATTTATGAAGATCCCATCTATTGATTGCTTGATTTGAAGTCCAAGGAAAAAATTTAATTCTCCCATTAAGCTCATTTCAAATTCTTGTTGCATACACTTGGAAAATTCCTCACGACATGAAACAGTAGAGCACCAATATAGATATCATCAACTATATTTGAACAATAGAAATCATGCATTTTTTGTTTTTAACAACAAGGAGTAGTGATCAACTGTTTTTCATTTCGCAAACCTTATCTGAGAAGTTTGCTCAATCTATCATACCATCTCTTGGTTTTTTTCGTTTTTCAAGCCATACAGTGCCTTTTTTGATTTGTAAAAACCCTGGTTTGAAAATCTGCTTTGCAAACCAAAGGTTCTCTACATATACTTCCTCCATAAATGTCACCATTTAAAAATGCACTTTTTGACATCCATTTCATATACTGTAAAATTTTTTATAACATGCAACAGGCACGCAACATTCTAATTGATTCTAATCTAGCAACCGGTGCAAAGGTTTCCTTATAATCAATACCTTCTTCTTGATTGTATCCTTGAGCAACAAGTCTAGCTTTGTTTCTAATAATGGTGCCATTTTCATCTACTTTATTTCTACAAATCCATTTAGTGCCTATAATAGAATGATTTTTGGGTCTAGGGACTAATTCCCAAACTTGATTTCTTTCAAATTGGTTCAATTCTTCTTGCATAGCCAAAATCCAACTTTCGTCATTTTCGGCTTCTTTAAAATTTTTTGGTTCAAATTGAGAGACAAAAGCAAAATGATTACAAAAGTTCTAAAAAAATCTATTTTTCATACCTTGTGTGGTTAACCAATACTGAGAGTCTTCAGGTGACTTCTGTCATACCTCCAGTACCTTTGGTAATTCTTGGGAAGAAATCGGGGTTTAACTTTCTCAAGGCTTTTGTCTTGTTGAAGTTTAATTCTCTTGCTCTTTTCATCAAGCCTTGATTCCTTGATTTGCCTTTCTACCTCAACAATAGCATCATCTAAATTCTTTGAAGAAATAACATTAGTTTCATCAAATTCAACATGCATAGATTCTTCAATAGTAAGAGTCTTTTTGTTAAAACTCTATATGCTTTACTATGGTTGGAGTAGCCAACAAAAATTCCAACATCGGCTTTTGCATCAAATTTTCCAAGGTTATCCTTAGTGTTTAAAATAAAACATTTTCATCCAAAAACTTTAAGAAAACCAATGTTGGGTTTTCTCCCATTCCAAAGTTCATATGGAGTTTTCTTTATTAAAGCTCTAATATGGACTCTATTGATTATATAGCATGCGGTATTAACGGCTTCGGTTTCGGCCCAAAAATATTTGGCAAATTTTTTCAAGTAACATGGTCTAGCCATTTCTTGGATATCCTATTTTTCCTCTCAACAACACCATTTGTGTTGTGGAGTTCTAGGTGCGAAAAAATTATGTTCAAAACCATTTTCATCACAAAGATTTTCAAATGCAATATTGTTTACTTCACCACCATGATCACTCCTAGTGGACACAATAGAATACCCTTTTTGATTTCGGACTCTTTTTGCAAATTTTGAAAAAGCTTGTGTGGCCTCATTTTTAGTTTTCAAGAATAACATGCAAGTGAATATTGAATAACCATCCACAATAACAAAAACATAATACTTTCTACCAAGGCTTTGAGTTCTTGATGGTCCAAATAAATCCAAATGAAGTAATTGTAGAGGTTTATTTGTTGAAATAAATTTCTTTTGTTTAAAAGAAGTTCTCACTTGTTTTCAAAATTGACAAGCATCACAAATCTTATCCTTTTCAAATTTTATTTTTGGAAGACCATCAACTAAATCATTTTTAGAAATTTTTGAAATTGTGTCCATGCTAGCATGACCTAATCTTCTATGCCATAACCAAGCATCATGATTAACAATGAAACATTTTTCTACATGATCATTAACATCAATATCAATTATATAAATATTACCACATCTATTACCAATAAATAATATCTTATTGTTACTAAAATCCTTAATCACACATCTATTAGGCTAAAAAAAAACAAAATATCCCTTATCACACAATTGACTAATGCTAATCAAATTATGTTTCAAACCATTAACAAGCAAAACATTTTCAATAACAGGTGAAGAAGGGTTACCAATATCACCACGTCCAATTACCCTTCCTTTGACATTATTACCGAAGGTCACATATCCTCATTTCTTCATGATTAATCTTGAGAACTTGGAGGCATCTTCGGTCATATGCCTTGAGCATCCACTATCTAAGTACCACTTTAGTTTGCCACTCCTTTGTTTCTACAATCAACATTCAAAGAGCGACTTTTTGGCACCCAAATGTTCTTGGGTCCTTGGGGATTAGTTATGGTACTTTTCGGAATCCATATTTGTTTCAAATTAGGATTTCTCTTAATGTAACAAGAATGCATTTTGTGTCCTTTTCTTCCACAATAATTACATGAATGATTAGGATTAGTCCTAGAAGATGCATGACAAAATAGTTTTTTAAAATACTTTGATTTTTATGAGTTTTATATGATCTTAACCCTCTTTTATCAAACCACCATTTGGGTTTTGTACATAGAATTCAAATTTCTTTGTGCTTTTTTGTAAAACTATCACCATATTTCTTAATCATTATTTTCCTTTTTAAAAATAACATTTTCTTTCTCTATTTATCAAAATCCTTTTTGTGTATAAAAATTCATCATTTTCCAAGTTTTTAATAAATGTATTTGATTTTCCAAACTTTCGAAATATTTTTGCTTTAAAATTTCATTTTCATTTTTTAAAGCTTCATTTATTTCCACCAACTCTTCTAATTGAGATAACATGACTTTTGACTTCTTTTTGAAAGCATTGATTTTTGAATTTTGTTTATCAACTTGCACATGTAAATTTTGAAATGCTTCAAGTAATTCATCATATGAAAGTTTAGGATCATAGTTTAGAATACTTACCTCATCTTCACTTAAAGCCATGAAGCACATGTTTGCCACTTCGCAATCTCCTTCTTCGGTGGAGCTAGCTTCACTATCATCCCAATTTGTGGCTTTCATTGCTTTGGATTTCTTGTTTTGACTCTCGAAGTAAGGACAATCCATATTTACATGTCCCAGTTTCTTGCACTCATAGCAAATGACTTGATCATTTTTCTTATCTTGCTTTGAGCTTTGCCCTTTGTACTCCCTTCTAGAGTTCTTCTTGAATCCTTGGTTTCTTCTAATCATCCTTTTTAGCTTTCTTGTGATGAATGCAAGATCTTCATCATCTTCTTCATCGTTGGACTCATCATCTTCTTTTGTTGAAGATTTGAAAGCGATATTTTTCTTTTTCTTGAAATCTTCTTCATTCTCCTTCAAGGTGATTTCATGTGTCATGAGAGAACCCATAAGTTCTTCTAATGGTAGTTTGGTGAGGTCCTTTGCTTCTTGAATTGCCGTCACTTTTGGCTCCCAAGATTTTGGTAGACACCTAAGAATCTTTCTCACCATTTCGACATTAGAATAAGATTTACCAAGAGATTTCAAACTATTAATAATATCCGTAAATCTAGTAAACATTTCAGAAATTGATTCATCCGATTTCATCTTAAAAAGCTCATAACTATGAACCAGCATACTCATTTTAGATTCTTTAACTTGACTAGTTCCTTCATGAGTTACTTCAAGTGTGTGCCATATTTCTTGTGCCGTAGAACAAGTAGATATTCTATTAAACTCGTTTCTATCTAGAGCACAATATAACACATTAATAGCTTTAGCATTCAAACTCAATTTCTTTTTATCATCTCCACTAAACTCGTTAGGTTCTTTAAGCATGCTTTCACCATTTTCAATTTTGGTAGGAGCAAAAGGTCCTTCCAAAACAATAGACCATAAATCATAATCAAAAGATTGCAAGAAAATACTCATTATAGTTTTCCAACAAGAGTAATCACTTCCATTGAAAAATGGTGGTCTAGAGATAGAAAGCCCCTCAACATATGAAGTTGAATTAAAAGTTGTCATAGCTCAAAATCGGTTAAGATTTAAAAAAATGAGCAACTTGCTCTGATACCACTTGTTGACACAGGTATGGCAACCCAAGAAGGGGGGGCGGGGGGGTGAATTGGGTTTTTATTCATCAAAAAAGGATTTAGATAACTTTTCTTGAAAGATCAAAATTAGTTCACTCTTTGTTTGAGAATAAAGGTGAAGAAGACAAAACTAGAAATTATCAAAGATGCAATCAAGAGAATAACAACAATAAACAATCACAAGTGCAAGTAAATATAAAGAGGATAGGGATAGAGAGAGTACAAACTCAATTTACGTGGTTCAACAAACCTTGCCTAGGTCCACGGACTCCTAGCTCCACAAGCTAGGCTTTCCACTAAGTTGTAGAATTCTTTACAACTTGCTTGATGAACAACCTCAGCAAGACTTTTTCCTTCAACTCTTGATAACACCACACCAAGAGTTCTTCTTGATGAACAACCTTAACAAGGTAACTTCCTTCAACTCTTGATAACACCACACCAAGAGTTCTTCTTGATGAACAACCTCACCAAGGAAACTTCCTTGAACTCTTGATAACACACAACAAGAGTTCTCTCACGGATAACTATTATCCTTTACAAGAATATCTGACTCTCACCATAATACAAGAACAAAGAAAATTTTTACAACAAAAGTACAACTCTCTTCAAAGACTAGATAAAGAATATAAAAACTCTCTAGACTTGATATTTCTCTTATTTATTTGCTTGATATATGCTTCTCTTCCTCTTTCTAAATGCATGGGAGAAGGGCTCCTTTTATAGGCAAACGGGATGAACTTAATCAAATGAAGACACCAACTCCAAATTTTCTGCCCACCATAAAAACCGTAACAATGTCTGCCATTTCTGTTAATGTTTTGTTCAAAATTTTAAAATATACAAAACTTAAAATATCTGAAAAATTGAATAAGCTTTCCAACGCATCAAGAATCAAGTCATTTGGATATCTGTAGCTCAAGAAATGGCCAAAAAACCATTCGGTGCTCATGTGACTTGATTTTTCTTCCTTGTGTTAGTCCATCGACTTGCATGTGTATTATGTCAGCCTTCCATTTGCAATTTAAATTTATTTGAAGAATATGAAATGTGATCCATTTAATCATCTTTCCGATGCCATAAGAATCAAGTCATTTGAATATTTCTATCTCAAGATATGGACAAAACATCATTTGGTGCTCATATGAGTTGATTTTTCTTCTCTGCGTCAGTCCACCAAATTTCATGTCAATTATGTCAGCCTTTCATTTGAAATTTGAATTTCTTTAGAACATATAAAATGTGCCTCATTAAGTCCTCTTTCCAATGCCATAAGAATTGAGTCATTTTGATATTCCTAGCGCAAGATATGTCCAAAAGAGTATTCGGTGCTCGAGTCAGCTACTTCCATTTGTCTTTCAATTTTCATGACGATTTGGACAACCTTGCACTTGAAATTTGAATTTCTTTAAAACATATGAAGTGTTATAAATTGAGTAAGCTTTCTGAAAGCTCAAGAATCACATCATTTGAACGTATATGGAGATATATATGACCAATTGATTGAACATTGCTCATGTGTCACATTCCTTGAGTCAATCATTATTCTTAAACTTTGGTGCCTTTAACATGTAGTCTTCTCCTTAGCTTCAACACCTCATTTTAATAAGCCTCTTCTTAATTTTACAATTATTTCAATGATCTTACTGTTGCACATAAATAAACATGTTAGTAAATCTCAATGAATCAATGTGTATTGTTATCATCAAAATTATCATCTAGCCTTAGGGCTAACACTTTAGTCATTTGTCTATTTCTTTTTACATTGGATGTGCAGTAAAAAGAGTTTGTATATTTCTGCCAAAAAAAAGGGCGTCGAAGTTTAAGCTTACACCAATATTTTTTAGGCAAATTACTGTCGATAAGCATTGCCATTTTCATGTCATGCTTCGTCTAATGCAAAAATAAATAAATAAATAAAAGAGATATTATATGGCCTCATGATTCGGCTTTCCTTGTCCATCCAATTAAAAATCTTATTGTACTGTATGTGTTGTGTACATGAAGCACAAGAAATTCTTATACTTTGAAGCTGCATGGTAAGTTTGACAAATCATTTTACCGATCCAAAACTGATAGGTGTCTATTTATGTATTACTTTTATATCAATTCGTCCATGTTTCTTTGCTATATTCCGTGGTATTTTTATGTTTTTGTGTGTTTTGATGTTTGTAGGAGTTTTGGAGCAACTTGCACAAAAATGGAGTAAAACCCTTCATTTCACCTCTGCTAGTCAGTGATCTTCTCGGATTTAATTGTATTGATATACAATGAACCCGACGACATGTTATATACCGTTGGAAAGCTCTCGAAGTCTGTTTTCTGGAGAAATTTACGGTTTATAAATCCATTCAGTGTACCAAAAGTTGTAATCAAAACAGTGTGAGATGTATAGAAATATAAGTCCACAAGTCACTGTAGCTGTCTCTTATACACATCTAGATGTGTATAAGAGACAGGAGTATTTAAACACATTTTAGGGTTTTATTTTCATAACTTGAAGAGGGGAGAACGTGGTGGAGGCTGAAGCTCTGGAATTCTTTCATCTCTTAGAGTTCTTGAAGGAGAAAGGAAGCTTGGAAAGAGGAAGAACTACAATCCACAGAGAATTACATCAAATTTGCTAAGTTTTTCCCTTCCCTTTCATTTTCTGGAATGTCTCCATGTTGTATTGTATTTACCACGTTCTTAAACATGTGTAACTGAATCTGAATTGGTTGTGGGTGATTTCAAAGCCCCTGATATGGTTTTTGTAAGTTGATTGTGTAAGAAATTGTTATCCAATTCTGTAATTGAAGTTGCTTGTATTCTCTCATATTTAATGCTTATGATTGCTTGCTGATTGTATTTGAGTGGCCAACTGAATATATTCTGGTTGTGTTTTATTGCTAGACTAGAAATCTTGATCCGTAATTGTCTTGAATTTCTAATCATTAGTAGCACAATTGTGATCAGAGATTACAATTGGAGAATATAACCTAAGTTAAATAATCCGAGCTTGTGTGTTTATTGCTTAGATCAACCTATCTTTCTTATCATAATGCAATCCATTGAATTAAACTCAGAGAGCTTGTTCTAGGTTGTTTAATGGATAGAGATTAAATAAAGAGCTTGTTTTATTTAACAACAAAGTAAGGAAAGATTGGGGTAATAGAGCTTGTTATTATCTACGTTTGATAACTTCAATGCTATAATTAGATGACAATTCTACAATTAATTCGCAAATCCATATCTTGTGGTAGAGAAGGATCCCTTAACCAGCTTTCTCCCATTGATTTTTTCATTCAAATTTACTTTCTGTTTTGTTATTCTTTACTTGCATTCTTATTTCATTTAGTAAAGCATTCAACAAAAATCCCCCCCTGTTTAGTTTAGTATTGCTGGAAATAACAAATTCAATTAGAATCAATCCTCGTGGGAACGATATCTTACTTATCACTTTATTACTTGTGCGACTAGTATACTTTCTAGTTTCGAACGCATCAAGTTTTTGGCGCCGTTGCCGGGGATTGATTTTCTATTCAATTTGTTATTTTGTTTTCATTGTTGACTCATATTTTCTTTGTTTTTCTTTTCTGATTGTTTGTGTTTTAGATAACATGGCAGTAACCTTCTATCAATTCAGTAGCGGATTTGAGCCACAAGTACCATGGAGAGTAAATGAGGTAAGCACTCCGAACATTGAACAACAACTTTCTGAGCTAACCTCTCTTGTGGAAAACATGGCTGTAGGAGATATGCAAAAATCTTATGAATGTGGGATATATTCTGCGATGGAGCATCCAATCAACATGTATCCAACTTTACAAAAAGAATATATGGAACAAGCCAATGCCATGGGTGGATTTCCAGGACAAACGAGGCAATGGTATGATCCTTTCTCTAGCACTTACAATGCTGGATGGAAGATCAACATAATTTCAGTTACTGGAATCATCAACCAATCACTCCAAATGTGATACCAAATCGGCCACAAGGTTTCAATCAACCTAGAGTGCATCAACCTTTTGAAATGCAACCACCACCAATGCCACATCCAGCACCGCAACCAGCTTCACAAAACTCAG
>SNVD02012056.1:0-61780 GCA_013180625.2 Boswellia sacra
TAAAGAGGTTTAGGATATAAAACTCATAAAAATCAAAAGTATTTTAAAAATTATTTTGTCCATGCATCTTCTAGGAATAATCCTAATCATTTATGTACTTATTGTGGAAGAAAAGGACACAAAGTGCATTCTTGCTATATTAAGAGAAATCCTAATTTGAAACAAATATGGGTTCCAAAAAGTACCATAACTAACCCCCAAGGACCCAAGAACTTTTGGGTACCAAAATGTTACTCCTTGAATGTTGATTGTAGAGACAAAGTGGCAAACACAAGTGGTACTTAGATAGTGGATGCTCAAGGTATATGACCGGAGATGCCTCCAAGTTCTCAAGATTAATCATCAAGAAAGGAGGATATGTGACCTTCGTTGATAATGCCAAAGGAAGGGTAATCGAACATGGTGATATTGGTAACCCTTCTTCACCTATTATTAAAGATGTTTTGCTTGTTCATGGTTTAAAACATGATTTGATTAGTATTAGTCAATTGTGTGATAAGGGATATTTTATTACTTTTGAGCCTAATAGATGTGTGATTAAGGATGTTAGTAAGACATTATTTGTTGGTAATAGATGTGGTAATATTTATACAATTGATATTGATGTTAATGATCTTGTAGAAAATTGTTTCATTGTTAATCATGATGCTTGGTTATGGCATAGAAGGTTAGGTCATGCTAGCATGGACACAATTTTAAAAATTTCTAAAAATGATTTAGTTGATGGTCTTCCAAAAATAAAATTTGAAAAGGATAAAATTTGTGATGCTTGTCAATTTGGAAAACAAGTGAGAACTTTTTTTAAACAAAAGAAATTTATTTCAACAAATAAACCTCTACAATTACTTCATTTGGATTTATTTGGACAATCAAGAACTCAAAGCCTTGGTGGAAAGTATTATGTTTTTGTTATTATGGATGATTATTCAAGATTCACTTGGGTATTATTCTTGAAAACTAAAAATGAGGCCATACAAGCTTTTTCAAATTTACAAAAAGAGTCCAAAATCAAAAAGGGTATTCTATTGTGTCCATTAGGAGTGATCATGGTGGTGAAGTAGACAATGTTGCATTTGAAAATCTTTGTGATGAAAATGGTTTTGAGCATAATTTTTCCTCACCTAGAACTCCACAACAAAATGGTGTTGTTGAGAGGAAAATAGGACTATCCAAGAAATGGCTAGGACCATGTTACTTGAAAATAATTTGTCAAAATATTTTTGGGCCGAAGCCGTTAATACCGCATGCTTTATAATCAATAGAGTCCATATTAGAGCTTTAATAAAAAAAACTCCTTATGAACTTTGGAAAGGAAGAAAACCCAACATTGGATTTTTTAAAGTTTTTGGAGGTAAATGTTTTATTTTAAACACCAAGGATAACCTTGGAAAATTTGATGCAAAAGCCTATGTTGAAATTTTTGTTGGCTACTCCAACCATAGTAAAGCATATAGAGTTTTTAACAAAAAGAAGCTTACTATTGAAGAATCTATGCATGTTGAATTTGATGAAACTAATGTGATTTCTTCAAAGAATTTAGATGAGGATATTGTTGAGGTAGAAAGGCAAATCAAGGAATCAAGGCTTGATGAAAAGAGTCAAGATGAATTACAACTTCAACAAGAAAGCAGTGTGGAGTGTAGTAATGATTCTGTCAAAAAAAGAATTACCAAAGGTGTGGAGGTATGCAAAAGCTCACCCTAAAGATCTCATTATTGGTGACCCATCATAAGGTATGAAAACTAGATCTTCTTTTAAGAACTTTTGTAATCATTTTGCTTTTGTCTCTCAATTTGAACCAAAATCTTTTAAAGAAGCGGAAAATGACGAAAGTTGGATTTTAGCTATGCAAGAAGAATTGAATCAATTTGAGAGAAATCAAGTTTGGGAATTAGTCCCTAGACCTAAAAATCATTCTATTATAGGCACTAAATGGATTTTTAGAAATAAATTAGATGAAAATGGCACCATTATTAGAAACAAAGCTAGACTTGTTGCTCAAGGATACAATCAAGAAGAAGGTATTGATTATGAGGAACCTTTGCACCGGTTGTAGATTAGATCCATTAGAATGTTTGTGTGCATTTGCATGTTTAAAAATTTTACATTAGAGCACCAATGGACATATAAATCAAAGTGCTGTTTAAATGGTTACATTATGGAGGAAGTATATGTAGAGCAACCTCTTGGTTTTCAAAATCATGATTTTCCAAACCATGTTTTCAAACTCAGAAAGACCCTTTATGGCTTGAAACAAGCACCAAGAGCATGGTATGATAGATTGAGCAAATTTCTCATTGATAATGGCTTTGAAATGAAAAAATTGATACTACTCTTTTTGTTAAAACCAAAAATGATGATTTATTAATTGTTCAAATCTATGTTGATGATATTATAATCAGTGCTACTAATGTTTCTATGTGTGAGGAATTTTAAGTATAATGAACAAGAATTTGAAACAAAACTGAACTATGGGAGAAGTAAATTTTTCTTCCTTGGACTTCAAATCAAGCAATCAATAGATGGGATCTTCATTAATCAAGCTCAATACACAAGAGATCTTCTCAAGAAGTTTGGCATGGATAATTCAAGGACATATAACACACCTATGGGTACATTAACCAAGCTTGACAAAGATTAGAAAGGAAAAGATGTTGAGGTAACAAAATATCGAGGTATGATTGGCTCTCTTTTGTATTTAACTGCTAGTAGATCTGATATTATATTTAGTGTGTGTATGTGTGCTAGATTTCAATCTTGTCCAAAGGAATCTCACCTTAAAGCTGTCAAAAGGATATTTAGATATCTTCTTGGAACCATAAATCTAGGCCTTTGGTATCCTAAGTGTGATAATTTTGATCTAATTAGTTATTCGGATGCGGACTTTGCTGGAAGTCTTCTTGATAGAAAGAGCACTAGTGGCTCTTGCCATTTTCTAGGACATGCATTAGTCTCATAGTTTAGTAAAAAAAAAAATTCTGTTGCCTTATCAACCGCGGAAGCCGAGTATATTGCAGTAGAAACTTGTTGTGCACAATCTCTTTGGATGAAACAAATTTCTAAAGATTATGGTGTCTATTTGATCATATTCCCATCAAATTTTCATACAAGTGCCTATCAACATTTCAAAAAATCCAATACAACACATATACACTACTAATAAGCATTAGAGATTGACCTCATTTTATTAGAGATCATTGCAAAATGTATATTTCCTTTAGAATTGTGTTCTCACAACCGATTAGAAACAATTAGTCCGATATATGTTTTAGCTAAATCCCCTTAGTCATCGATACGATTACATAATTAGAAGAGAATTAGGCATGTTGGATATGTCTTAATTTTGCTTTAATATGATAATCTTTGAATGGTAGCATATGTTAAGGGGGAGAATATATTTATGGGGAGTAGTTAATTTGATTACATCTTTTTGATGATAACAAAAGGGGGAGAAATGGTTGGATTGCTTGTATTTATAACAATTGCTCTCTTTTTATTTATTCTTGATTTTATTTTCATTCTTGATTTAGATATTATTTTAAAGCAATCAATGGTTTGTCATCATCAAAAAGGGGGAGATTGTTAGCCCTAAGGCTACATGATAATTTTGATGATAACAATACACATTGATTAATGAGATTTACTAACATGTTTATTTATGTGCAAGAGTAAGATCATTGAAATAATTTTAAAATCAAGAAGAGGCTTATTAAAATGAAGTGTTAAGCTAAGGAAAGACTACATGGTTAAATGCACCCAAAGCTAAGAACAAGGATTGACTCAAGAGAATGTTGAACCTCTGAGCACATGTTCACAATTTCCTTGTTTTCTTAAGCTTTTGGTGCCTTTAACATGTAGTCTTTCTCCTTAGCTTCAACACTTCATTTTAATAAGCCTCTTCTTGATTTTAAAATTATTTCAATGATCTTACTCTTGCACATAAATAAACATGTTAGTAAATCTCAATTAATCAATGTGTATTGTTATCATCAAAATTATCATGTAGCCTTAGGGCTAACAACATCAAGCTATATAAACTATCTCATAATTGCCAAAATAATATCTATGACAAAAATCAGCTACAAACTGAACAACACTTTCAACTACAACATCTAGATTTAAATCAAGAATACCTAATTTCCTCCAGCTTCTTTTGCTCCATTTTCTTCAAATATTCTTGTCTTGGCACTTTCCTGAATCAGAGTCAATAAATAAAATAAAATAAAATAAAATAAAAGAAATAGAGAATCAGTATTCCAAAATCTAAATATAATAATAATAATAATAATAGAAAAAAGTAGAGACCCATATTCCTCTATTCAAAACAGAAACCTTCAAGAGAAAATTAATCTTTGAAAGTAGATTCTAGAAAAGCTTTTTCATCTTCAAGCCCAGTTCTTTCTTCAAGCCCCTCAATTTTTCATCTTCCTCATTTATAACTTCCTGCATCAGCAGCAGATATCACAAATACTATTTCACATCAAAATGGAAGCAAGGTCACAAGGAGATTGAAAGTATTGTCTAAAAATCCATATGGAGAAATTATAGTTCATTTACAACTTTGGACCAATTAAATACTCCACCAGTAAAATTGCAAGAAATCTAAAGAACTTCTTGGCATTAACATCTTAAAGATTCTGTGCACATCATACACCCAATAACACATGCAAATACATGCATAATTACATTTAAGCAAACAGAAAACTTCAATTTCTTCCCACAGTCATTGCAAACTTGAGGAACAGTGGGACCAAACCTGGGTAGATATCTTACACTATTATTCTGAGGGTAAAAGGAAGAAAAACCATATGGCAATGATTATTCACCCCTAGTAATTATTTTCACCTCAAGGAAACCATCTAATATTGGCCAATAAAACTTTTCAATTTTTCCTTTTATCTTAATCTTTTACTTTAGCTCAGTGGATAAATAAAGAGAAGCTCTATGAGGTGTGTCCAAGAAATCCATACATGATCTGTATTGTCAACTTGAATCCTAGAGTAACTTGGGACTCCAAGTTATAGAGCAGACAATAGAAAAAAATTCAAGTATGGGTCCATAATTTGTGATGAATACTTAAATATGTATGTTTAATAAGAGCTTAGTTTATCATATTACATTAATAGTGTCATTAAATTCCTCAACTTAAGCATATTTGTAGTCTTTGCATCTTTGGAATTAACTTCCTCTTAATTTTGGTTTTGTTACAGGTTCAGTAAAATGGGCATAACTCTCTATTTATAGATCAGAATGGTGTAATTCTTATTGTTTTGGAAAGCTGATTCAATTTTCTACAAGATTGCATTTCAACAGAATCATCAAATTCGGGCTCTTAGTGGACCAAAATTGGGCTTGAAATGAACCCATCTACAGTCTCGACCCAGTCTGACCAGGCCTTAGTATTTGGACCGTATCTCTCAAAATACGTATCCAAATTGTGCAAATCAATATGTTCTAGAAAGCTGAGAGAAATATCTACCACTTTGATGCAGACATATGATTAAAATTCGCAATATTTCAATGTCAAAATTGATGGTCAAAGTTGATGCCTAATGATCCCAATTGTCAAAGATATTTACAACTAATATTTGACAATTATGCCCTTGTAATTTGACAAGTTTGCCCCTGGCTGTATCTATAAATAGAGGTGCCTTGTGACCCATTAGGGCATCTTGGCCTTGGCTGGAACATTTTGGCTTTGGCTAGGATCTTGTATTGTGTTTTGTGTGTTTATGTTATTTATGAATTTCCTTTTTCTTGCATTTTATTTTCTTTCTATTATAATGTTCTTCTAATTTCTCTTTTGCTAAGGTGAAAAGGTGAAACCCTTGATATGAGAATAAGGATTCTCTAACCCTTAATATGTGCTTAATAATCTTAATCTTATAATGTTTATTTAATATGATTTATATTTAATTTCTTAATCAATCTTGACACCACTCGTAAGGTGGAGGTCTTGATCCATTGTAGACAATCCTTGGCACATCAAATGCTTGGATCCTTTCTAGATTTCGTATGGTTCTTTCTTACCGACACGAATCTAGTTAGGAACCTTGATTTATTGTAGACATATGGTGATTGGCACATTGGATGCTTGAACCCATTTACAAGAAGTGGTATAAATATTGGTAATGAAACAAATATAATTCATATAACTAAAATGGGTTAATTATCCTTATTTGAAATATCAAGGGCGGATCCCCTAACCTTAGCCTTCATTGTTATTGTGTTAAATCCTCTTGTATTTTAATTATTCTATTGTTTATGAACTTTTTATTTTATTTACTATGGTAGGTTCTACCACCTATGGTTGGTTATACCACCTATTTTCATGGATGGTTTTACCTCCTCTTGCTTTTTGTTTTATATTTGAATGGTCGGTAATACTGCCTACCATCTTACATATTTATATTATCTTGTCATTTCTTTGAATTATTCATATCATATTTGCTTATCTTGTAATTTGTAAAGCTAAAATCCCCTTCCTTGTGGATCGACCTCGGTCTCTCCAGGATTATTACTTCGACACTCCTATACTTGGGAGACAATTCTTTTTTCGGATGTGTCAAGTTTTTGGCACCGTTGCCGGGGAAGGTAAAATTTGGAGTACAAAATTGTAAGTATTTTCTTTTCCCATTTCTATTTTTTTTTCTTGCATATGTTCATCTTTTCTCTCCCCATTTCTATTTTATTTTTCTTGCATGTGTTCATCTTTTCTTTCTCTTTGCATTAGTTGCTAGAATTATTAGTAGCCACTCATTTTCTTTGAAAAAAATACCATGTTCAAACCCAACTAAGAACATAAATGGATTGCATGAATCTTATGAGAACTTGTGCACAATCATGCATAGTCTTCCCTCATGATGCAATATATTTCAACCATGAACCAGATTTCATTCAATTCTTACCTCACTTTCATGGCCTAGATGTTGAAAACCCATATTTGCACTTAAGAGAATTTGAAGAGTTTTGTAACACATATAGTGACCTAAATTGTAACATAAACATCTTTAGATTAAAGCTTTTTCTTTTTCTTTAAAAGATAAAGCTAAAACATGGCTACAAAATCTTACGTCAGGATCCATTAACTCATGGGATGAAATGCAACAACAATTTCTTAAAAAATTCTTTCCTCCCTATAAAACAAATTCTCTCAAAGGGCAAATCATCAATTTCACTCAAAAACAAGGAGAGACCTTTTACCAATGTTGGGATAGGTATAAAGCATTGCTCAATACTTGTCCTCACCATGGTTTGGAAACATGGAGACTAGTTTTAATTTTCTATGAAGGTCTAACAAATCAAGCTAGGCATATGGTAGATTTATGTGTAATGGACAATTTGAAAACAAAGACCCTGATCAAGCTATGGATTACCTAGACTTACTAGCGAAAAATGCCCAAAATTGGAACAATGTTGGCACATATGAGGTACCAATAACATCTAGTAGAGGCATTTATAACTTTAGGGAGAATCATGATCTTCATGCTAAATTTACATCCCTAGCTAGAAAAGTCGAGGATTTAGAAATGTGGTCTATGCAAGAAATTGTTTGTCACACTTGTAATTCTAGTGATCATCCAACGGATGATTGCCTAATTGTGCCTACCTTTAAGAAAAGTCTCTATGAACAAACCAATGATTTAAACGCTTTTCAAAGGTCAAATCCTAATCCTTACTCACAAAATTTTGGATGGAAAAATCACTTGAATTTTGATTGGACGAATGATAGTCATGCACAATCTTACCAACCTCCCTTTCAATCATATCAAAATTTTCAAAAATCTCATGATCATGCATCTTATGAGGATCTCGAAGAAACATTGAATTCATTCATTACAAAGCAAGAGGCTTTTAATAGTCAAATTGCTCATACTATGGCGAACTTGAACGATGCTCTTGAAAAGTTTGCATTTGCACTTAGTCCTCATGACAAAGGTGAGTTTCCATCTCAACTAGAGCCAAACTCCATCAATCCACATGTGAGTAATCCAAGGGGCCAACATCTAGACGAAGATTCGGTAAGTACTCTTCACGATGGTAAGGTTGATAAAGAACATATTCTTAACCCTTATGAGAAAGATGATGAATCAATCTTTAAGGGTAAGGAAGAGGTTACTAAACCTACACTTAACAAGGAAGAGATCGAATCCTTATTTATGCCCTCATGTCATCATGCAAAGGAACTTAACCAAAATTTTGACCTTAATGAATTTTTCAGGCATGAGGAAGCTAATAGGACTAAGACTAATGTGGAAGACTATATTCAAAATGAGAATTTTTCAAGTCCTTCAGAAATTGGGTTAACCATTTCCTTTGAACCAAGTATGCAACTAGTGCCCATTGCTTCTAAAGAATTCTCATTACTTGATTTTATACAGGTGAAAGAGATTAAGAGTTGGGAGCCATGTTTTGAACAAAGGCAGGAAGAAACATCCACACCCAAGAATGTATGCCTCAAGGACAAACAAATTCAACTAGTGGTAATCTCTTCCATTCTTACAATTAAAGGAAAAGGAAAGGTACCACCTCAATGGCATATTTTTGACCGTGGTAAATTACTTTCAAAGAGATTCCTCTTTTGGCTTTTTTTTATTACGATTGTTCAAATTTCATCCATTGGTGCCATATTTTTATTTTTGTTCTTGATTTTTGCTATCATTTCTAGTTTGTTTTTATTTTATTTTGTGTGTGCTTATTTTAGTTGTGTGTTTTTATTTTGTTTTCCGGTCAAGTGGCAGATACGGTACTCCATGACTTTTAAAGTTGGTTTTCAGTTCCCTAAAAACTGTTGCTCACCTTGCATCCATTTTCTTTTCTTCTCTCTCATTTTCTTCATAGTCTTGGGAATCTGACTCAAAACGACCATGTTTGCCAGTTTATAAGAAAACTGGATGGGAAGCATATGCCCAACTCATAAAAGGTGTTTAAGCCGCTTCTGGACGTAAAACCAGAGGAAAATGTGAGCCACAGTCACAACTACCTATACACATGCATGTGTGCCATCAATTTTAAATTTCTTATCCTTTATTTTATTTTATTTTTAGCATGTATTTCATGAGTCTTTCAGGTCATCTCTCTTGAATAATAGAAGCTTCACGTAACGTCCTCTATACTTTATCTCTCTAAATTTAAACATTGAGGACAATGTTTCATTTGGTTGGGGGGGAAGGATAGTAGACATAAGTGTGTCTTGAATTTTCTTTTTACTTGCAAAAAAAAAAAAAAAGCGAGTTAGTAATTAGATTCAGAGTGCGGTGTAAGGAGTTCAAATCCTCTTGAGACGCATTCTGGGTCAGGAATGGCAGAGTAGGGAGGGCCAGTTTGAACTCTTGAAACCCATTCTAACCAATTTGTCATTTTATTTTGATTTTGTGAACTCATTTTAGCTAACTTGATATTATTTAGTCTTAATTTTTGAATTTTATAACAATGAGGTCTTATTCATTTCACTTTGAATTATTCAAATCTATGAACTCTCACAACCTTATCATTTAAAAATTGTGTACTTATGTACTCATTAAGCAAGTATTCATGAACATTTCTTCACACACACACACATACCTTGATGCATGATTGTGGATGGCAAAATGAAATGTTGTAATATTGAGTTCTTTTGTTTTGTTTAGGATAACAACACAAAGGAAGGGGAAAGCTAAAAAAAAAAAGTGAAAAAAAAAATAATAGAGCAATTGTGGATAAGTTTGGTCTCGTAGCCTCCTTAATTCGAGCAATTAAGCCCGAGGGGTGCCTCAACACCTAAAACCCTAAGACCAACTGGTTTGGGAGCTATTGGCCCAAAGCTCGCTACATGGATTAAGGAGAAAGCTTAATGGGATTGAACATTGCACTATCCAGAAGTTCTAAGCAAAAATAAAGCATCGACAACCCGAGTCGTTAAGCTCGAAGGGGTGCCTTAACACCTAATACCCTAAGGCCAACTGGTCTGGGAGTCATTAGCCTAAGGCTCGCTACATGGGTTAAAGATGCATCCCTTAAAAAGAAAAAAGGAGAATATATATATATATATATATATATATATATATATATATATATATATAAAATGAATAAATGCCTCTTACCTAAGGTTGTTAGCCTTAACAAATATTAGAAACGATATGGCTTCATTCTAATAGGCCCCATAGTCATGTGTTGACTGAGCACAAAAAGAAGGTTTATAGATATCTTGACCGAAGGGTACATGAGTCATAAAATAAAAAAAAAAAACGGTTGAGAGTTTGTTTATTTGGATAAAATCAAGGAGAGTGCAATAATGACCACCTTGGATGTAAAATTCTATAAATCACTTCTAAATAATAACACTTTAATTGCTAGGGACTAACAATAAGCTAGTTGGGGGGTGTGATGAATACTTAAATATGTATGTTTAATAAGAGCTTAGTTCATCATATTGCATTAATAGTGTCATTAAATTCCTCAACCTTAAGCATATTTGTAGTCTTTGCATCTTTGGAATTAATTTCTCTTAATTTTGGTTTTGTTACAGGTTCGGTAAAATGGGCATAACTCTCTATTTATAAATCAGAATGGTGCAATTCTTAATGTTTTGGAAATCTGATTCAATTGTCTACAAGATTACATTTCACAAGAATCATCAAATTCAGGCTCTTAATGGACCAAAATTGGGCTTGAAGTGAACCCATCTACAGTCTCAGCCCAGTCTGACCAGGCCTCAATATTTGAACCGTATCTCTCCAAATACATATCCAAATTGTGCAAATAAATATGTTCTAGAAAGCTGAGAGAAATATCTACAACTTTTATGAAGACGTGTGATTAAAATTCTCAACATTTCAATGTCAAAATTGATGGTCAAAGTCGGTGCCTAATGATCCCAATTGTCAAAGATATTTACAACTAATATTTGACAATTATGCCCTTGTAATTTGACAAGTTTGCCCCTGGATGTATCTATAAATAGAGGTGCCTTGTGACCCATCAGGGCATCTTGGCCTTGGCTGGAACATTTTGGCTTTGGCTAGGATCTTGTATTGTGTTTTGTGTGTTTATGTTATTAATGAATTTCCTTTTTCTTACATTTTATTTTCTTTCTATTATAATGTTCTTCTAATTTCTCTTTTGCTAAGGTGAAAGGGTGAAACCCTTGATATGAGAATAAGGATTCTCTAACCCTTAATATGTGCTTAATAATCTTAATCTTATAATGTTTATTCAATATGATTTATATTTAATTTCTTAATCAATCTTGACACCACTCGTAAGGTGGAGGTCTTGATCCATTGTAGACAATCATTGGCACATCAAATGCTTGGATCCTTCCTAGACGTCGTATGGTTCTTCCTTACCGACACAAGTCTAGTTAGGAACCTTGATTTGTTGTAGACATATGGTGATTGGCACATTGGATGCTTGAACCCATTTACAAGAAGTGGTATAAATATTGGTAACGAAACAAATATAATTCATATAACTAAAATGGGTTAATTATCCTTATTTGAAATATCAAGGGCGGATCCCCTAACCTTAGCCTTCATTGTTATTGTGTTAATTCCTCTTGTATTTTAATTATTCTATTGTTTATGAACTTTTTATTTTAGTTACGATGGTAGGTTCTACCACCTTATGAAATTGTTCTTTAATTTACTATAGTTGGTTATGTCACCTATTTCCATGGATGGTTTTACCTCCTCTTGCTTTTTGTTTTATATTTGAATGGTCGGTAATACCGCCTACCATCTTACATATTTATATTATCTTGTCATTTCTTTGAATTATTTATATCATATTTGCTTATCTTATAATTTGTAACGCTAAAATCCCCTTCCTCGTGGATCGACCTCGGTCTCACTGGGATTATTACTTCGACACTCCTATACTTGGGAGACAATCTTTTTTTCGGATGTGTCAATTTGTCAATGGCAAGCATTCATAACTTCATTCCTTACTGAAACATGCAAAACCTGGAACAAAGAAATTAAGAACTTGATATTCTTGAACAGCTTGGAGTAGCTCATCGCGATATGGATAAATGGGTAAAGTTTTCCTATCCTCCTGAAAGTACAAAAAAGTAAATAGTAAATAACAAGTAAAGGCTTTATAAAATCTATTATTATCTCATAATCTATAATAAAATCAATGTGCAAACAGAAATTGAATAATTTTCCATCAGTTCTCTGAAATTCACTATCCCAAATCACAAACAGTTTGACCTTATTAAGGACGTAAACCCACAAAAATTATGGGATATTTTCAAAAACTAAGCAATTATTTATAATTAGTCTCATGCAAACTATCTAATAAAACCTGAACTAAGATACGTCAATACTGAAAGTATAATTATTTGAGAGACAAATTTCAGACTCACACATTGTTTTTCTCATTGTCCATGTGATTTCCAGGTAACAACTGACCAATTTTACAGACACAGCTCACATCAGATGAGATCAAATCATCAACTAAAAGTAATAAAAAAGAAATGCACTAGACTCTGAAACAAAAATTTTACAATTTTTCTAGTTGAGGTTAAGCAACCATATCACCAATAAGTTGCCTACATCCGACCAATTTTTCCGTCTAAGTCCTAAGATATACAAAGCCAAGCTCTTTCATGACTTTGCCATTGACATGACATCCAAACAAAATCTATATTTACAGTTTCTTAGTTAACATATGACTTTTCCCAATTTGATTGGTATTTTATTCACTTTACATAACATGTTTTAAGGCTCTTTATTTTTTTTCATAGGACATATTCTCCATGCTGGCAGCATGCTTTTTTTACAAGTCACTTAAACTCAAATCTAAGGAAATTAAAAATAAAATACTGGAGAAAATAGGAAATGAAGTTATACCAATGAAAATTCACTTGAATCATCTCAAAAGCTGATTTTTCCCTAGACTTATCCTGCAGCTCACCAGGCAGCTCATCAAACTGCAAACAAGAAAGAGGAAATCAATGAGAATTAGAATACAAAACCATAACCAAAATATTATCACTCTACAGGGATGCAGTTGATGAACTTACCTTGTCACCTTCGATCATAGAGTCCTGTATAAATTCAATTTGGTCCTCGAACACAAATCTGAAACAAAACATTAGGAGGACAACAATTACAATCAAACAAAGAAAAATAATGACATATAGTTATTTTATTCAGTTCCAAAGAGAAAAAAATAAAGATCGAAGGGAGATCTAAACCAACCCCTATAAAAAAGAAATGGTTAATTATACATTCAGTTTCAAAGGACTGGACAGAAAAATAAAAAATTTAAAAAAAGAATCTGCAAATGGCAATACCAAACACAAAATTATATGAAAAATGAATGATGTCTTGGATGAGATATAAGTTCAGTGATTGACATCATATATCTCAACTTACTGATAGTCGTCAGATATTTGCTTTTTATTTTTAGAACCGTATTTTATGGTTGCCTTCCCTGCAAAGAATGATAGAGGATTAATATATCAAAAACCAACTACTATCCTACTACATACTGAAGACCAAACTACCCTAAAATCTTGTCTCAACAACTCCACCACACCCTATGGTACCCCCCTAAATCCCCCACCTTAACAACAATAACAACGATAACGATGATGATAATGAAAAAACAAAATGGTAGGAAGGAATTTAGTAAGTGATTTGAAAACAATAATTTAAAAAATAAAAAAGAAACTAGGGTACTATCCAATAATGTACTTTGTATTTCAGAAATTTTTAATACATAAAACCACATTAAATATAGTATCGAAAACTTGTTTCAAAGTCCCAAAAAAAATGAAAATATTGGAAACAACCATTTACTAGTTCTTTTTTCCAGAGTACATACTAATTCTTCAATCTTTTCATTTTTATTTTCATTTTCCAGAGTACACCCATGCTTATTTTCTACCATTACAGTCTTTAAGTCATCTTCATCCAGAGCAGAGAAGGTGGCACAAAATCACAAGAATCAGGTACAAGATACTATTTTATCAAACAAATCACAAGAAGCACAAAAGCAAATAATCTGAAAGGAATCCAAACAAAGACCCAAACAATGAATCAAGGGTGAAATGAATCAAAATTGAAAACAAAAATGAACTAATAAACTAAAACCAAAACTTACCCAGTCATACATGAGAGTGGTTTCACTGATTTGAGCAAAAATGAGAGATCGAAAGCGAGAAGTTAAGTTGATGTGAAATCATGAGTTGATCAGTGAAAGCAAAATCACTTTTAAAGGAAATATAATACTATATTCATTCCATTAACATGTAATCAAATCTCAATCAATCGTAACACTCAATTTTTAATTTTTTTCCCTTTTAACGGATAGAAAATGCTAATAAAAAAATTTATATAATCATGCATTTTTGTACATGACAAAAATTTTATCAAAACAAGAAAACAAATTAATTTGATTCTCCTGAAAATTGCCTTATAGAACAAGCCACCACCTGCGCCCATTGCTTCAATCTAGTCTTCACCATCTCCAGATCATCACCAGGATCTTCACCGTCTCCCGTCACCGTCTCGGGAGAGTCGGGTTCGAACCCGAAACCCAAATCAATCGACCCTCTCAGCTCCTCCAAGTCGTCATTCGTTACGCTCATGCTCCTGCTGCGCTAGTGGCGGCAGCGGGCAGTTTGGTAATTTCCCTTCCGCTACTGCCACACCTCGTCTCGATACTCATCGAGGGCAGAGGACCTTTGCCCGTAAAGCCACCGCGGTGGGGGCGGCGGAGCTGGGATCTTGGATTTCGTCATTTGCCCTGCACCGCCGCCGTGCGCTGTGGCTGTCGTCTTAGGGGTGGCGATGGAAGGGAGCTTTGAGGGGTTGGTCATCTGAAAAGCAAAACCACTTCAAAGGATTTCTATAGAGGGGAAGTAGAGTAAAGGAAGGTTGGTATGAGAGACGGCTAGGGTTGATTCATTTTCATTATATAGGATTATGAAATTCCAAGAAATCCATATCTATTAAAATTTATCAAAATGATCCGACTGTTCAGTCCCTATATTTCAAACTTTTTCATTTACACCATTGGACTAATTTTTTATAATTTTTAGAGTACTAAATGTTTTAATTTAATTTTTAAAATAAATTATAATAATTTTTTACATATTTAAAATGTTATATTATTGTAAAATAATTTTTTTGATATTTTTAATTTCTTGATTTTCATCAAAGCAATTAAATAATGTGATTTTTATTACTTTGAAATTAAAAAATAATTTTATTTATTTCATAAAATTTCCACATTTAAAAATTCATTTTTCTAAAATTTAATATTTAAAAAATTATTCTTTTTATACATATAATAATGTTATCTTTAATTTAAAGATTTTTAAAAATTATTTTTAATTTTAGATTAAAAATTATATTGTTTAATTATATTTAGATAAATTTTATGGAAATTTTAAATATTATATTCACATATTTGAAAGAAAAAATGAAAGAAAAAGAGGGAAATTTGAGAGGGAAAAGAAAAAATTACCTTTTCACATACTTGTCAAACTTTTATAAAAATGTGATATATATGTGATTAAATAAGACAAAAAGTGACAAATAAGATGAATTGATAGGTTTGACTTTTAAGACATGATTAAATTTCTCACTTTTTTAAAAAACTGTCAAATAAAAAAATTGTGAAGTGACAAATATACAAAAAATTCTTGTAGTGTCCGTAAAGATAGAATAATAGTCATATTTAATGGTTAAAAAAAGGAAACAGAAGAATAAAAGTCGTAATAGATATCACTATTCATGCATTATAGGATTTAACCAAAATTTCCTCTAGCATTATAAGAGTTGCAATCGGAGCTACAGAAGTCGCAACAAAATCTGTAAAACTTATAAATTACATTGTAGAAGTCGTAAAGCAGCATCTCCACAATTTCATATAAGAGCCGTAAAGATGGAATAATAGTCTTATTTAATAAACAGAAGAATAAAAGTCGTAATAGAAGTCACAATTCATGCCTTATAGGATTTAACTGAAAGTCCAGCCTTATAAGAGTTGCAATCGGAGATATGGAAGTCGTAACAAAATCTAAAAACTTATAAATCACTCTGTAAAAGTCGTAAACCAGTGCCTCCACAATTTCATATAAGAGCTGTAAAGATGGAATAATAGTCGTATTTAATGA
Source organism: Boswellia sacra (assembly GCA_013180625.2). Classification (NCBI taxonomy): domain Eukaryota; kingdom Viridiplantae; phylum Streptophyta; class Magnoliopsida; order Sapindales; family Burseraceae; genus Boswellia; species Boswellia sacra. The sequence continues at coordinate 16,112 of SNVD02012056.1, forward strand.
AAAAAAAAGTAAATAGAAGAATAAAAGTCGTAATAGAAGTCACTATTCATACCTTATAGGATTTGACTGAAATTTGCCCTAGCCTTATAAGAGTTGCAATCGGAGATATGAAAGTCGTAACAAAATCTAAAAAACTTATAAATAACTCTGTAAATGTCGTAAAGCAATGCCTTCACAATTTCGTATAAGAGCCATAAAGATGGAATAACAGTCGTATTTAATGTTGAAAAATTAAAAAGAAGAATAAAAGTCGTAATAGATGTCACTATTCATGCCTTATAGCATTTAACCGAAATTTGCCTAAGCCTTATAAGAGTTGCAATCGGAGATATGGAAGTCGTAACAAAATCTATAAAACTTATAAATTACGGTGTAAAAGTCGTAAAGCAGTGCCTCCACAATTTTGTATAAGAGCCGTAAAGATGGAATAATAGTCGTATTTAGCGTTAAAAAATTCATAAAATGAAGAATAGAAGCTGTAATAGAAGTAACTGTTCCCCATGGGATTTAATAGCAGCTTCCCCAAGCCTTGTGCGAGTTACAACTAAACATATAAAAGTCGTGAAAAATGCAATAAAAGTTGTTAAACACTATATAAAAGTCGTAAAGCATACTATTCGAATTTCGTTTCACAGTCATAAATTTGTAATAGTAGTCATATCTAAAGGTAAAATAATCGTTAAAATTATAATATGATTTGTAGTGGAAATCACTATTTATGGCTCACGGGATTTAGTGGAAATTTTCTGAACCTTATAATAGTTGCAACTGGAAATGTAACAGTCGTTAAAAGTGCGATAAAAGTTGTAAAATACTACATAAAAGTCATAAAGTAGACTATTCCTTTTTTCAAAATTAACCCAAAATTACTCTACGTATCTCTGACAAGGGCCCTCCACAACTCTGTATAAGCATCGTACATTATGAATAGAAGCCACAACAGATGGTAAAAGAATCATAAACATGTAATCGACTTCACACTTTGTGCCTTATGCACTTTAATCGAAATTTCCCAAAGCATTATAAAAGTTGCATCTGGATACATAGAAGTCGAAAAAAAACTATAAAAGTTATAAATGACTACGTTAAAGGCGTAAGCACACTATTCCTTCTAACCAAACGTAACCCAAATAAACTATTCATTTTTTTGACAATGCCCCTCCACAATTTTGTATAATAGTTATCACTTATGAATAATGCCATTTTCAAGGGTTCTCGCCTATTTTTTTTATATATTTACTTTTGAATTTAACTCTAGATTCTATAGTCTTGATTTCTATTTCCACGTAAGATATATTATATAATTCCTATCTTTTTTTTTTAATTCTAAATAAAATCCCAAGTTACAATTTTATAATTGATGTATATGACATCAATGTTGACGTAGTTTCATCAATTCTTACAAATTCAAATTTTCTAAATTCACATACCTCGTCTACTAGCAAATGATTATCTCATTTGAAATCCATGCAACTCATATATTATTTCTATGTTCAGGATGATTAAATAGTAAGATACTACAAATCAATTAATATTATACTCAATGTTCCATAATAATTTGATTTAACGTCAATGTAAGCCTACAAAATGTAACATGTTAATTACCATTTTTTATTCATATATTATTAATCGATTACGCATTATTTCCATCCTAAACCATTCATAAGGTACTCATGTTGGGAATTATTTGTTGTCATGTATATAATACATTTACCTAAAGAATTAATTTAGTATCCATACTTTTAATTAATTACTTACTAATCAACCTATAAATGCTTTTAGTTACTTAAAAAAATTTAAATTTATAATTTTCATGTTTATCTTCTGATCACATGATATATTACGAATTAAAACATTGATTATATAAAAACTCAATACTAAGAATATTTACTAGTAATTATATTCAAAAGTATTAATTAGGTAATTTAATTACTTGCAGACCATCATTATTCATAGTTAAATAAAAGAATTTGTACTTTACTACATACACATTTAATTTAATTTTACAAATAAATTAGGAAATTACATAAAGACCTATAAAATGGAGAAAGTAGATGTTATTTTCTCTGAAGTTTAATGCGAACCTTGTGCAAATTACAACCCCTGGTAATTACGATAACGTTCGGATAGCTTATAATATTACAATGCAATTGCTTATAACCTTTTACCTATGATGAAAGCTAACATGTGTTCAGTCCCGGTAGCATCGACCTGATGTCTCAGTTATTTCCATGATTTGCATGCAAGGGCCATGATTCAAATAATTAGAAAGAGTTATCGCTTCTATGGCAAAAAGCTTATTGATACAAATCCCTAGTTATTAAGAGTTCACATATCAAAAGACGACATCAATGTAGATGAAAATGTTGTCTTAACAACATTCAAATAGCAATAGCTTCTGCACTAAACATGTGTACTCCACATCAGCATTTGCTTGTGAAATGTGGTTATTTCAAGTATTACTCTGCTGCTCCATCCCATCCAATAATTTTACTTCACCTGTTATAGGTTTTGAACTTCGTATCAGCCTGTTGCAGATGCCTTGACATGATTCATCGAGGTCATGACTATTTTCAACAGCAGTCTCAACCGTGTTGCATCATAATGGACTTGCAATTCAGTCATAGAATATCAAACCCCATACCGCTACATCAACAATGTGGTTATACTCACAATAGATGACATGCTACTAACTAACCACTTCATCTGGGGGTGTTTATAAACATAGACTATCCATGAACTTCATCACATACACACCACAATCATATTAGTTCTGCTGCTTTGGGATGTCCTTGTTGGTCGACAGGTGAAAGTTAGAAAACCTTAGCTTTCCATCGCGTACGTGACTTATTTCGTCCGTAAGTATTACGTCAAATGCAAATAGCTACATAACATATAGGTTCTACACTGCAAATTGGATTCATACCATTTATCATAGCATACAACATACCAAGATACAAACATAAAGCAGACTGAGACTTACCACTCGCCAACCCATTGTTTCATTCTTTCTTCTCTATCTGGGTGATGGCAAGGAGTCCTATATCTCAGTGGCCTCGTTCAAAACTCATATTATCAATGCGAATATCTGGTACTATCAAACATGGGCACAAATATCTGGGACATATGGAATAGATTGTCACTTTAATGTCAATCATTGCAACTAATATTCATTCCCCACGTCCGCCAGGCATGCATGTTAATTTTAACGCAACAATGCTCTAATGTACTAGTGAACTATGGATTGTTTACCCATGTCAGAAAATATTGATCTTAATTAATTTGTTGATGAATTTAGCATCTTTGATATTATGTTATAGTTGGTTGACCCACTCCTATATAATCCTGTCTTGCGTCATCACTCCTCCCGCTACTCTCATTTCTCATGGATCATTACCTGGGTACATTTGTCCAGATTAGGCATATAATTCTTTCGATACTGTTTGGCCTTAGCCAGTTTAACTCCATCCAAGTTTTGAGCGGCTTGCACCGCTTACACAATATTAATTTATTAAATTGGTCGTTCTGCCTCATCGTGTTCTAACTTCCCTGATGCCCGTGCATAATTTCCCCATACTTATAGAAAACCCAATTGGGAGGTACCAAGTCCACTCACCACCTATTTGCTGCCTTCTGTGTTCCATCGATGTGAGCTCTGCGTATATGTTTAACACCTGCACAATGGGTTTAGGATATGCAGTTAGTAATTCTCTTCTCCTTGCCTTGCTACATCCACTCAGCACGACTGGCTCATCATGGTTAAATTAGGGACATGTTTACACTTAGTCCAAGTTAGTTTATTTGCCCCTTGAGTTTTCTTAAGCCCTTAATTGCCTACCTCGTTGTCAACCCACTCTTTCGGCCATAACGTCCTCAAGTTAAATCGTATAGCATATGCATACTTGTATCTTACAATTATCTCCCTACAAAGTTAAGACATTGTCGATCAATATTTTCATGTAATGCGAAATCCTTACACTATTTACTGAGTATTACTCACACTGGCTCATTTGTAGTGTTCATGACATATTCTATGACCTGAAGTTTCTCCTCAGTCACGGCTAATGGTACATGAACAACCCAGCCCAATAGCCCCGCCTTCCTCTGCTTCCATGAGCTTTCACCCACAGACCTGCCTTATGCACGAATCACTTTTTTAGGGTACTTCTCGGTATAGGTGTAACTTCACTCCTCTTAGCTGATCGATGTACAATCCGTCTGTCTTCTTTTTTCATCCTACATATCGCACAAGTCGTATACGAATTAATGTACAAGTAGTTTAATATTTCAACAAAATCATAAGACTATTTCATTAGCCGCCGCCTCTCATGGGACATCAGTTCGTGCATAAAAAATTTGAGCGCTTCCAATCATTCCTCTTTTGGAATTTGTTCTTTGTTCAGTTACACATGCATGAGGCTTGTACTATAGTTAGCATTCGTTGCATGATTTATTTACTGTAGTTTTCCTCCCAATATATGTTCATTTTGCAATCACGACAACAACCATTTCATGTTATGCACTGTTCCAATGTTAATTGGATTGTTAAACGTTGTAATCATATTCGTAGCGACTATAATGTAATGTTTCCATAACACTTGTGCTAACATCTTGTCACCCTCGCTTGAGGTCATATCTTCTTTCTTGACAATTGCAATGTTTTCTTCACCTCTGTCTATGGTAAGATCTTCAATCTCGCTAACGGCCACGTTTTGTTACCTTTTGCTTGAAGTCTCATCTTCATGCACCCTAAAAACTACATTGTTGTCATCTTTGTCTGCTTCATCATGGAATGATGATGGAATTTTACGCATATTTAAACCCGAAGCCCGAAGCACTTCCTGTAACTAAGTCATTTAAGTTCCACTGATGCTCCACCCCTTTATTATCCTCGTTAATAGCATTTGTATCTACATTATCGTTTGTTGCACCCTCATTTTGCTTAGCTATCTCAACCGTTGGTTCACATGCATTAGCATTAACCTCCTTCTCCATTTCAGCCGTAAGATTTGTTATACGTACAGGAAGCACCTCATCTACTTCTGGTGTGATTGGTTTACTGTGCCTAGACTTGTTTCTTTCATGGCGTCCACCCATTGTCGACTCTGGCTGTATGGCAGCATCTTTACAATTGATGTCAAAAACCCCAGTCTTGCATCTACCACATCATCATCCCGAGGCTCTATAGTCTGAGATTTGTGCTGATGCTCTTGCATCCCTCTTTCAGAACTTCTACAGGGGGATTATTGTTCGACCACGTCCTCCTTATCCTTCACGATTTTAGTAACCACTTCTTGCAACTCCTGGAGAGATTTACTTGTAGACAATATAATGGCTTCCATCTTGACCTGTCTTGCAACCAAGTTGTCCATGGTATTCGCCATTTTCATACATTCTTCATTAATACTGCTTGAGTTTTCAGCCCCTTTGCTTTGTCACCATTTTTGTCATCTTTACCGCAGTCCCCAGCCCAGGTACCTTACAGTTACTGAATATGATTAGATATCATATAGCTCAATTTCGTTTCGAATCCATTATCTCATCTCAGTTGTTCTTCTGGCTGCATGTATGCTTAGAATAATATGATTACCTTGTCCTTTTCAAGTTTTAGGCGTGCCTTTATCGCCCTATTGATGTCACTTCCTGACCATGAAATAACTGGGCCTGCTAGATTCCTTCCCTTTTTCACCTTGGCCCCGACTTTGGGGATGAAGAGTAGCTGTATTGAAAAATAAAATAAATTTATTTCGGTTGCATTTTTTCAATCGTCCATCACCTCGATTAACATCCAGTGTTCATATTCAGCAAAGGTAACTTAAATTACAGTTGTATATTCTTTATGTATCTCCCAGTGATTTCGTTAATAATTGTTTCAAGAGTTAATCTCTGTTCATTATTAAGTTACCTAAGGTCAATAGATAGCTTCATTCACTTACCTCCATGAATAGGACACATCCGGCCCAATGACTACATTTCTTCTTTGAGAAATCTCTAACCCCATCTACAAACTTGGTGAAGCAGAATGAGGCCCAGTTGAATTATTTTATTTTATGTGTCGGTAACAGCAAGTGTAGATATCCAGGATTGATTGACAACCCAGAAGTTGGGCATAGCAATGTAGCCAATATAAAAAGCATGAAAGCCACCTTGAACTCATCCCCTGTCTCTTGCCCATTAGCTAGCATCTCTTCAAGCTTATTAATTGTAATGTCGCATTGCCCATCACATTTTGCACCCAATTCTGCAACATTTGATTTATTACCACATTGTTGAACGGGCAAGCCTCCGTCCATAACTCCCAAAGTCCTTACAAAGCTTGCAGCACTTAATAGCAATGACTCACCGTCTAGTTGTAACACATGTCACTAGGTCAAAGTCATCTAATAATAGCAAAGACAATCTACTCCTCAATCTCCCTGGTCTTATATGCAACAGATTTCCCAACCCAATCTCAACAATTGCATCTCTTTGTGCTTTATTCAATTTTTGTACCTATTGATGAAATCTCTGGGGACTATAGTGTGTCTGGAATGACTCAAATCCAGTTTTGCTGATGCCTTCATTGGCATTGTTGGTCTTGGCTTCTGGCATATCGACAAGTTGTTGGTATTCAACATACTTCGCCTTGTCGCTGCTAGTAAGGGACCTCCACTTTTCATTAATTTTCTTATCCACCTGCAAAAGCTGTAATGCTGTAGTAAAAAAAGTACAATGAAAACTACATATGTAACACAAATAAACACCACACTTTTAACAATAGGTATTTATTACCTCAGTATTGATCTTTATTGTGCAGTCGCTCTGTCGAATTAATGCTATCTGCTCCCTCCTGCACATGAAGCATGTCAAAATCATGTTACTGGCAATCATATAAATTTTTTTACATGTTCTGTATTGCATTCACACTATATGTCGTTCTTACAACCCGTACATGTCAACCTACTAATCATTTATACTAAGTGCAGTACACTTGGTTCACTACGTGAATGCTGTTTGGCCATTTGGCTCTGCTATTACCTAGTGCGATGTCCTAATATGAACATCAAATTAATCATTTACAAATGCACCATGTGGATATAAGGTTTAGTAAATCATACCTAAAATTCATCCACTTAGACCCTTGCTTCTGCCTCAATGTATGTGGCAGTTTGAAATTCTCTTGCTGCTTTATTTCATCAGATTCCTGTTTCAAATTTTTTGACCCAATTTGTCTTCGCTTCGCCATCGTGTAGGTGCAGATAGATTGAAACGAGATAAGGATGCACCTCCACTTTTCTTCCTCTTGACTTTTGCTGTTTGATAACCACTTCCACCCTTAACAAGGGTGGTAACTATTGTCTATGGATATTCCTGTCCATTGTCACCTTATGCATTTAATTTCTACCTTACCTACCACAATCCCTAAGGAAATTACCTTGTGCATCTATTGGATATACATTTTTCTCACCCACATGGTATGAAAAGTTCCACCTTCACCCTCTGTTTGAAACACCTGTTATATAAGAAATGTATATAGGATTTTATACACAATTGTAAAGACCATCCTACCCACAATATGCATGTCATATAGCTTAAGTACAGAAATATATATGTGTGTGTGTATACACATACACACTCCCCTATATATATATATATATATATATATATATATATATATTCAATTATAGGAGATTGTAGTGCAACTACCAGAGATATAAAATGTAGCCTATATGACATCCCTTCCTTGCACATATTGCATCGTTAAACAGTTTGAACTCGGCCCATAGTTTACAACAACGAATTGGACTCCCTATTTGGACCTTATGGTCATGGACCTTCTGCATGCATAGTTTTTCAAAATTCTATGGTTACAATAAGCGTCTATTTCGAAATATAGTAAATTAAAAAAGTTTTAACCATTCTTAATATGAAAACCATAAATTTAGTTCACCTTGTTGCTTGATAACGCAACTGATACAATTCATATTTGTTATGTAAATTTTGCTAAGTTGAAGAAATAGTTTGATTTAGTATAACGTCACTAATTTCAAATAATAATTATGCGTACATATTTCTCTAGTAATTAATTATCACATTTAAAACTGCTACTCAATCTAAATATTTTATATGAATGCTATTAACTAATAATTTTAGTTAGTTAATAACCATAATGGGTTATTATGTTCTGAAATAATTTTAGTGATGAAGGAAAATAGTTTATGTTACCTTTATTGAAGAAACCCAATTCTACGAAATATCCACTTAATATGAAAGCAGAATAATCCATTAAACTTGTAGTGGCTGTTGGCCCAGACATGCAAACCCATTAAATGCAATCGTAATTGAAACTCTATAAAATAATTTAAATGCCATTATAATCCATATATAAGATCAATAGGCCCAATTGAATTGATTGCACAACGTCAACGTATACACGATTCAATCGAGAGCGCATCAGACGAACAAGTGTATCTGTAAATGAACTCATGCTCGGCCCAAGACCAACGAATCTAATTACACTATGACATAGATTTCAGCATTTTCTCGCTCCTGCTACCCAACTCTGTTTTGTTAACGACATTGATAGTTGCCAAAATATGTAGTATAATCAACTAAATGTCTGACACATGTCACAGACATTCGAGTACGTTATGACTAAAGGAACGATAAAATATTATATACATATACATGTACCAAATATGCGCTAGGGGATGACTAATGTCATGAGGAATATATACACAACTCCATATACATACACTAATTTTGGATTTTGTTCGTAACCGATACAATTCATCTTCATTTTCGTTGTTATTTATTAAAACATGCCATGGACACACTAATTTTTTATTCCTTCCATGACATTTAAGCGAATGAACTATGTGAAGCATATTATTTATATTAATATATAAAGGCCACAATGTAACTTGAAGGGGAAAAGGGGAAATTGCGGATTTATGTGGCCCCTCGCAAACGCAGGGACCACTATACTATGGTGCTTCAATTTGGCCATGCAAGCTGTAGCCCTAATGAATATGATTTCTTTGTGGATTCATGAGGATTCACCTTTGCCATATATTTGGGATTTCCCTAGGTCGGTGTTATGAGGAAACGGGCAAGGAGCATAACTTTACAGTGTTGACAACAATAGCTTCTACACGTTTTTAGGAAAGCCAAGCATTACGTAGCATCATCAGGGTGTAACTTTGATTCACAAGTCATTACCCTCATTATGTGCGGTTTTACCGCCATTGACGAGGTGATATAAAGATGCATGAATTTAAATTTAAGTGTTATTACTAAAGTGTATAGTACATCTACACTTTATCGTCAATCCAACCCCAACAGCCCCATATCATCATCATGAAATGCCTGATATGTTGACGCATAAGCCAGATATGCTGCTGACATGGATAAAAATCATGTAAACTCATAAATAGAAATAGATGAAAACATTTGTTGAACCTGACAATGAGTTTTTATGTTCATTGACCCACTCCAGGTTACAAGATGGGGTGGGAGAGGGAAATGGCTTATGTTCTTTCGTAGGTGGGCCAGCCTAACGTGAAACATTCATCATGTGGCATGATTAAATGGCCTAGTGAATGACAGAAAGCATAACGTGTCCTAATTTTTTCTTCCATTCGTACCTTTGATATTCTGATGTAGGAATCATCAACTTGTGTATAAGGGTGTGGAACTATGGCAGCATTATTTAGGAGGGATTAATATTAACAGGTTAGGTGGGTTGCAGTAAATATATGAAGGGATGAGAAGGGTTGGATGAATCTTTATGCGAGATGTCAAAGCGTTAATGTTGGGGATGGGGGTAGGTGAAGAATTAACTCACATGGCTGAGCACAAATAGGGCCCACAATAGTCAAAATCGCTATTAATCAATTAAACAAGTACAAGCAATTAGCGACTACAGAGACTAGATATTGCAAAACATTGAGTTTGGTCGTGGAGTCGATCGTCATGAGCAATAGTAGAGTATGATGTAAACCAGACAGGTGGAAAAAAAGTTAGATGAAATAGGTCACTGCCATAAGCTACAGGATACGACTACTTTACTCACATAGTGATGGGGGTTATTATGCTCCCCATGTGGATATACAGGTCACTCAAGTGTATATCTGCGTATATTACGATATAGCTAACAGCTTAATATGTGTACATAAATATAAATATGTAGTATCCACATTTTGTCCCCAAGGATGCGCTGTTTAGCAAGTGAAAAAAGAGGGTGACTCTATTGTTGAAGGGAAGGTGTAATCGCGATGTGATGGTGGTTTGTATTAGTTGTGTAGTGTGTAAATTTGTATTAAATTTTTGTAGTGTGGGATTTATCTCAACTTGACCATATATGAAATGCCTAACTGTGTGTTTAGAGGAAATGGTATGTTGTATTTGAGGGCTTTGAACCTGGAATATATGGCAGTTGGGAGGAACCTAGGAAGCAAGTGGACTGTTACTCTAATGTGAAGCACAAGGCATACAAAAGTAGAGACGAAGTTGAGCACTATGCCAAGCATTGCCAGTTGAAAAAAACTCATGGCAAAGGCATTGGTTCTTCCATAAATGAAGCGAAGTCATCTAGACGTAGTTTTCACGACTCCAGTTCGAGGGTAGGTGCGAATGGATATAGCAGACACGCCATGATGAATTCATATAATTGTGAGGTAATCTATTATGATGGAGGCACGCGTGGATGATAACGGTTACATGAAATTCATGTGCAGGTTTACTTGGTGCTGACACAAGGATGACACCAAATGTAGTTGCAGGTGATAACGAGGCAGGGGCTTGTTCGGCCATTTTTGAAGGTGAAATCAGACACATCTGAGGAGCGGTGCACACCTTCGAGATACAGAGGGGTGCAGTGGTGCAATTATGGGAGGAAATATTATGTTGGAGGAGAGACTGTTGAAGTTTGAAGGAGATGTGAAAGTAGAGTGCAACCGACATGAAGCAAATGTTAAACAACTATATGAAGATATGTGCGAGAAAATAAGGCAACTGTTTTCATTGGCTTCAAAGAAATGATTCCTTTGGTGCCACTCCGAAGTGATGAAAGAGGAGTGAAGGGGTGGGCAGGGTTATGACTGCAGTGTAAGTTCTTTTATCCTGCCATGTGTGCAAGTCGTGGTAAAGATAAAGTAGAATCGTCAGAATGATGGACGGAGTTGGAGTGTTTTCATAAGATTTGTACCTTTTATGATGCTCTGACGTCAACATCAGAAAGTATCAGCATACTTTTAATAAAATTCTATTTTTAACAAGATAATAGTTTAGTGGTTGGAATATAGTCATGCGTACGATATGAGTTTTGGGAGAAATTAAAAGTGAAGTACATAATTATTGTATAAGTAATTTAAAAGATATCACAAAAAAGTGAAAATTTTGCATGTATGTTTGTTCATCTAATCACTATTTCATTGATTGAAATTGCCGGAATGTTAAAAGTGAAAATTTATCACCTTTTTCTTTGAAATATATGAAAAGTTTGAAATGTCTAAATTAACCTTTGCTTATCATTTATTTACGAAAAATACCCTGTACATTCAATATAATAATTATTGTATAAGTAATTTAAAAGATATCATAAAAAACAAGAAATATTAGTAATGAATTATTTTTTTCTTACAAATTTTGGAACCCGATTGAAGAAGCCACCAGCGTTATTCATCGCTAATGGCCTATTGCTACCAACCGTTGCCAAGACTACGCATCGGGTGACATAGCTGATACCATCATGACTGCCTCGGCTCTCTCTACAAGGCTATTAGGTTGCTTTTGCAAGAAACAACACTGTTTGTCTGTTAAAGGCCGAAAACTTGGACTCGTGAATGTTTCCGGACATTTTATGTCGATATGCATAATTTTAGCAAGAAATAATTTAACAACCTTGTAGATCGGTAAAATATGATCATGATGGTGTATTAGGGTTAGGCAACGCGTGACATCGACAGCGGACGGCAACGGAGGAACAGCAGCTCTGACAAACCGATGTTGTAAATCTTTCATTTTTTTTTTTGTCTTAAATAGAATATTTAAACAATATAATATTACTTACTGCATTTGAAATTCAAACTTTAGTTCGTTAAATATGTTTATATATGATATAAAATATATAAAAAGAATAATTACCATAATATAATTTATTTAATAAATATGCATTTAAAGTGTAAAAAGTTGACTTGTTTTACACGCATTGGTTAATTAAATTAAAATAAATAAAATTTTAATATAATATTATAAAAAGTGAAATAATTAAATGATATAATTATTGATAGTATTGGCTTCTATCATACAAAATATAAATATATTATGGTTTATATAATAAGTAAGCTTATTAATTTATTACTAATTAATATTTAAATTGAATTTTGTAAACTATAGGAATTTAACGGTGTACAACATATTTAAAGCCATATATTTTAATTTCCATAACAAAAAAAAAATTGTTTCACACCCAAATTATTTAGAAACCTAAAATGTTAAAATATCCAATTAATCAATTCAAATATCTCTGGGAGAACTAATTATAAGGTTAATTTAGTATATTATAGGTGTGTATATAATCTTATATCTGAAATACTTGTAAGATGATTATAGTAAATTTGAAGTGCTAAATGAAAAAAAGAAGAAAATAATTTTATAAAAGATGGTAACAAAGTCGTAAAAGGAAAAGAATATAAGATTAGCTAGTTGGTTGAAAAGAATTTTGCTGTAATTTTAATAACTTGTACAAATGTAATATAAATATTTTATAGTTATTATTATAGGGATCAAATTGTCATATTAAACAATATGATGCTTCTTTACCAATTTTTTAAAGAGCTATGTAATAAAATAAACAAACATAGTTTTAAGTGGTTTGAATGAAGGTTGGTCTTATTTTATGGTAAATCCATCAAAATCTTGGGCCATGAATTGTAATCCAACTAGCTGAGAAAAAGAAGTCATAAATGAACTTACCATGGTAGTAAAATTGTTTGGTTACACCTTCATGTACATGGCTAAGTTTGATTGTGTACCTTGTGATCGTGATAAATAACAACTTATGTTAGAGTTAAGATAAGTGAAAAACTGAATAATATTTGAGACAGTGTAAGATAAATGGCTAAAATTAAATAATCATGGAGAAAACTATGAAATTGAGTGATATTATAATTACGAGACACATAATCAATTGTGAAATTATATTCTTAAAAAAAAAGTTTATTGTAAAAATGTATGAAGAAATAATGTGATATCAATCCTTTAAACAGAAGGAGTCATGCAATTTGACTAGATTAAAAAATACATGATCTTTGTAATATTAAAAGGCAATAATAATGAAGTAGATAAAAAAAAGGCAATATCAAACGACTGACATTTCAATCTTAGAAATGTATTAATTGTATAAGAGAAGTTGTGTGACCCCATAAATTCCTACTTTGCTCGGCCTCTGAACGGATAATACATGATTAGAAGAAATCTTTGTCAATCCAACTAATGAAATTTATGTGACTTAAAGGATTATTGACATAGGAATGATATTAGTGTTGTTCAAAATCTACTGTTTAGGATGCTTAGGTTGATTAGTACCGAATAATTAGCTTCTGGTCGAAGATGTATATAGAATGTTGCTTAAACATCAGATTTTTTTTTAATAATTTAATAAACTACTGCTTATGGGTTTTAAGAGAAAGGCAAAATTTTATTTCACCATATACTCCGTATTATAAAAGTAGTTGAAAATAATGGGATACAGCGGTCACTTTCAATCCAACAAAAACTACAACAGACATTAATAAATTATGAAATATAACCCAACAAAATTGGAACCAATAATGAAGTACTTGAGCGTATAATTCATTAATATCTTGTTTTATATTTTTAAATATGAATAATTATTTAACAAACACTACAACTACCATCAATATATTATGAATATATTAGAAACATTAATCAATTAAATAATTAAAATGAAGGACACAAAATATATATTTTATCCTAATATGGAAAAGAAGCTCAATTTCGAAATAGTTATTTTAAAATTAAGAAAATCTATGAAATAAAAGTATAGGAATGACAAAATAGCTGCAAAGGATGAAAAATAGAGGTGGACCAAGAATGAAAATTCAAAGTAAAGTTGGTAGTGGCAGTTTCAAAAAAATAAGCGGTAATTTGAAAATTTATCTAGATACTTTAGTAATTATAACATAAAGTTATGGATCATTTAAGAATAAAACTAGTTCTAGTATCTAGCCCACACGTAGCTATGCCATTGACGAGAACTCAATTAAAGGGTCTATTCATATAACTTATAGTCATAGAATTTGTAATATTATTTCATCTGGATCTTTTGTATAGGTTTAATCATTCATTTTGAGAAGTAAATATTATTTTGTACTTTGAAAAGTGAATGGAAGTATAACTTTACCCGAAAGGCAGAGTGAGACTTTGGCATGCCAGAAAAGGAATTACAATAATGTTGTAGTGGATAATCATTTGATATTGGACATTACCTCACAAAACGGGATGAAAAATCTACTACTTATAATAGAATTAGGTCGTTACACACTTTATTTTAAGGTCTATGTTTTGTTGGTCAAATACTCCATCACTAAAGTTCAATATGCAATCCAAAGTCATTTGTAAATATTATGTTTAATGATTTTATATTTTCCTAGTATGTGATAGTTTTGATGTCAAAAGAAGGTAGTCGTAATGGGAAAAATATGTGTTGTGAAGATACTGTTTATTGAGATAGACTACAATGTAGTGGATTAAATTAGCATAATGACAAGAAATTGAGTAAGGTTATGACATTAATAAAGTTTAAGACAATCAAATTCTGGGTTGGTATATTTAATATCGGGAGGATTACAAATAAATAGGTGTGTTGATAATAGTATGGGATGTTCGATAAAAGGAAAAAGATGAGATTGTCCTTGTAGAATGAGGCAATTTGCATGCAAGCTCATAGTGAAAATGTGATAACTTATGGGCTTATGAACATATATATGAAGAATTAGTACATGAGGGGCCAGGGTTGATAATTAAAGAAAATTTGAGGCCTATGCCCGGACAAGGCTAGGACCATTTTACACACCACATCAGAAGAGTTGTATGAAATAGTTGCTTAATGGGTCAACGACAAAAGGGTTTTAAGGGAAAGCGTTGATGGCGGGTAAAATTGGGATAAATGGCAAAATGGCAAGACAAATAATTTGTACAATTTTACAAGAGTGGCAAATTAAGAATAAGTGACGACTTTATAACAGTTGGCAAAGTGGAAACCTTATTGAAATTGCCTGGGTAATAACTAAAATCGTTGTTGGACGTAGCTGAAGTTAGGCTGTAGATGTTGCTTTCCATTGGTGGGTGCGACAGCTTGTTAGCGATGCAGATGGTGGTGCAATGTGTGGCCAACAACTAAAGAAGGACAATGACCATGTGGAGATGCACGTGAACGAGTATTAGAGCGCCGGTTGGATAGCTGCCTTTTGGCTTAGTGGCTTTGAACATGGCTATCATTAGGCAGCTGCAAACACGGGTAATTAATTGATTTTTTTTATCTATCATGTTGGAATAGGTGGTACATTTCTAGAGGCAATTTTTTTATGAATTTGTTTTATGCACATTAGCCAAATAAACGGAAGCCCATGGAGGAGAAGTTGGATGTCAATTTCTACAATGCGCGCTATTAATGTAATACATAATATGAAGGCCGAGAAGGATGAAATGGAGGAGTCCATATGGGGAGGGTTGTGTAGCTGATGGGAGAACTATGAGACTGACAGGGGCGACCACTTTAGTAACCAATGGCACCAACGATAGAGGACCATGTACATAGTAGGGTGAAAACGGAAGTAGGAGAGCATGAAAATGAATGCAGGATTAAGATTAATTACGAAAGCGAAGGACTCGAAAACAATGAGAATAGAGGTTCAAAGTTACACAAAGATGGGACACTACAAGTAACTAAGTTCAGTATCTTGGAGGTAGCAGAGGACTTCTATATGAATCATGCGAGGAAGAGGGGTTCAGAGTTAGGAAGGACGTGCTCCGTAAAGATAGCACTGGTATTTGTATTGGACGATAGTGGGTGTGTTCTAAAGAGAGATTCGGGCGAGAAAAGTAGGTACATAGGGCAGGGAAAGTCCGACACTCCAGGCGATTGATGTGGGTGGGCTACAAGGCAGCATTTCATGTGAAGCTGAACAAGAAAAATGGGGAATGGGAGGTGAAAGAATTCAATGACATGCATGCTCACTATTTGGCACTGCGACGGAGGTGCATTTCCTTCCTTCAAATCGAAAGGTGGAATTAAAAGATGTTGAATTTGCTAAGGGATTGAGGCAGGTTAGGGTTAACACTTCATAAGCAATGGAGTACATGCTTTCAATGTCTAATGGATATGGGAATGTGGGGTTTACGAAAAAAATATCTCTAAAATAAGATGGATGCAGAGCTTCATCTGGTTAATGATAGCAGTGATGCACAAAGGCTACTGGACTACATTAAGGCTACAAAAGATGTTGACCCAGGAGTGTATTTTGATTACAAGGTTGCACACTTCAACAAAATATAACATTTACCACATCAATTTCAAGTTGTAGAATTATATCTACCACTTGATATTCGTCTGTGGTGTATCAAGGAGTGGTTAAAAGGCTAGGTCTTTTATAGCATGTAAATACACATGGTAAATAAGCAATTAACATGTTGTTGAATATAATCATTAACCACATGCAAATCTATGTGGTAGATTATCCTCCATTTACCACTTGCATCTGCACGTGGTAGTTGTCTTAATTTGAATTTTTTATTAACCATAATATTATTGACGTGGTTAATTTTCTTATCCACCACGTAATATACACATTGTCTTTTTAAATTTTAGATTTTTTAAATGACCACATAATATTTGGATGTGGTAGATAATATTAATCCACCATGTGAGAATGTAAGTTGTTGATTAACGTTATTAAAATTACGATTAACCATTATTATGTGTACGTGATAAATAACTTATTATGTAAGTTATAAATATTTAATATTATTTATTTTTTCTTGGTGTTTTATAATAATTTAATTTGTAATAAATGAATTTTAGTAAAACAAACACATATACGTAATATATCTATATACACACACACACTCAACAATATTAAAGTTAACAAAAATACCAATTGTTATTTAATTTAAAAATCTCTATAAGTATGACATAAACAATGAAGTATATAATGTAATGTACTTTAAAACTAAATAAAAATCCTGAAGTGTTAAAGATAACATAAGGAAACTAAGTACTACTATATTTTAAAAAACTAAACAAATGATTACTTAAGTGTCAAATGTTAAGTATTTTGAAGGCCATGCTACTGTACTACCTAAAGCATCTTCAAGGATTTGCAAATTAGGTCGATACAGTGGGACTCTCTTAACAATTGATTTTTTGACCCAAACTCTCCAACAATCTGGACCAAGAACCATGTGATCAACAACAGCTTCAGGATTGGTAGTATCAATTTCAGCAACCACTTCTCTTGTTCCAAACCAGTGCAATAACTTGCATTTTCCATTTGGAATGAAATCATCTTGAAAGGTAACACTCAGTTTGATCTTCTATATCATAAACAACAAACAAGAAACAATAGTAAATTTTAATTGAAAATTTTTAACACACGTTTTTTTTTAACAATTATATTTTATGAATTGTGTAAGGATAGATAAACTTACTTGAGAAAAGGTTGCAACATTTGGATTCAAACCATTGTTGTTTTCATGAGCATTTGAGACCTATTGTTGTTACAATAAAATAAACAAGTGAAGATCAATAAGAGTTAGTGTAATGCCAGTAATTTTGTATATAAAATAAGAATTATACACTATAGATAAATTATATTCAAAAAATCATTAAAGTTCATAGAAGTATTAGATTCAGGTGAAACCAATTGGATTTTAAATATTTCTAAGTGCATATAAAAATAAAACATGCCTTTTGTCAAAAGATCTTTAATTAAAGTCATATTTTGAAATAAGATTCATCATATTGACAATAAATACTTCTAATAACAATAATTTTTTATTTTTAAAGATTTTTTTCAATTTTTCTGCCAGAACCTAGAAATTTCTGCACATTTTCCAAAATGTATGGGTTTATATGAAAACTATTATAATTAATGAATTATCTTGCAAAATTTACTAATAATTAAATCTAGTTATTAGTGTTTGTTGAAGCTATAAGTATTCTAAACTCTTATGAATAGTTGCTTAGGCATCTTGAAGGCACATTATGTAGTCAAAATAAGTTGTGAAGTGGTGTAGCACGTGACTTTACTATTTGTATTTGAGAGTAGAAGGTCTAATCTGTAGTAGTTTTATTACTATCTAAGTTCTGATCTTATGCCAAAAAATATTTAGGGTAGATACATAAAAAATATCCAATAGGTATTAAAGCATGTGAAGTGTTGATGATTAGCCTGAAACATGTACACAAGCAAAAAGCTTTCTCAATATATATAGCCTCCAATCATGCTAACAAACAAAAGCTATTCGGTCTTTTTCAAACTCCAATATAAATATTCTATATAATTGAGACCACTATGAAGTGCACATGTGAACACCATATTTTCATATTATGAAATTATATAAAATATATTATAGTGGGACTCACTAATTTATTTTGTCTGCCAAAATGTGGTTGGGTTGTGCTTGTGTGGCAATCGATATTCCTCTTGCCGTTTGGTGCTTAACTTTGTCTTCAAATTATCAAATCCAATTGTCCTTCTTATTCCCTTCAATACCAAATAAACTAATAAAATGTAGACACATGTCTACGTGAGAAAGAATACTTGTTTTATCAAGTTTAATTATAAAGAGGTCTGCAGGTACTTTTATATATGTTCATTTGTATTATTATATTAAGTTGTCAATTTAAATAATTGGTTGAATGCAATTCATTTTCTTAATTTAATAGTGAATACAACTCGTAAGGTCATAGGAAGAGACAAGAGAGTAAAGACTAGATATAATGAACTTCTTAAGTAAAACAACAATCTAAAAGTATCATTATAATTTATCATGTAGAGAATTCCTGTCAAATCTAAAATAACACAAGCAAAACAACTTTTCAACTAATCTAAAAGTCAGAAATAGATTTCAAACATCAATATGATATGATAAAAAAGAGATAAATAAAAAAAAATTAAGTATTGACAAACCTCTAAGCGACTCCTAATTTGGATTACCAAATTAACCTATAAACTCGAACAAAGTAAGGAAAATTATCTAACAACTTCTTTTGAGCTCAACCAAATTACTTCCTTACAATCACAATCCAAAACCAAAGCATAGTAATTAATGATTAAAATACCAAAACTATTTTCCTTAACAAATAAAACATTTCAAACAATCAAAACAAGAGAACAATCAATTGTGTAAGAAAAGATTAAAAAAAAAGTAGAAGAAGATCATAACAAAATTCAAACACAAATATCTCATAGCAAACCAATATACTTGGCCAAAAAAATTGTTTTCAGAGCAAAGAGCGAACCAGGCATGAATGATGATGTGTTGGCTTTATAAAAAAAGTGTAGGCTTTCTATTTACTATACAGGCTATGGGACAAGAATTTGAGCCCCACTCTACTAGGAGAGTGTCAAAAGAGTTCTATGACAATACCATCTAAGTTGAGAGCACGTGGGCCTACCTGGCTAGCCTCATCCCTAGCTTGTTATTGTTCATTCACTGACTCTTGTTTGTATAGACATTACAACAAGCCCATGTGACCCACAATAGCTATATTATTGAACAAGTTAAATATGCTCAAATAGTGTATTAAAAATCGCAGGCCAGACCAATTCTCTCTCAGAGGTAGGGTAGTAAATAAAAGATGGTTGGTTGCATTCAAATCTTTCATATATAACCTTTAATTCTAAGAAAAGATACCTAAAGTGGCATGTGGCGCTCGTTGCAAGAAATAAATCTTCATTGAGCAATGATTAAACTTTTAGAACAAAAACTAGTATATATATTCCATTTAATTGGACCTGAAACGGTTTGGGAAAAGAAAAGAGACAAACTTGGAAACACAACCAAACAAGAAAATTAAATATGAATCCAACCAGATGAGCATAAATTACTTCAAAAAGGAAAAGACAAACCAAAAAACAAAACAAATCAAGAAAATAAAACATTAATATATTCAAATTTCCAGGAACGACTTGAAAAAGTAAGGAGACAAACCTGAAAATAGAAAAAAAACAAGAACACAAATATTAATCTCGTCAAATGAGCAGAAATGACTTGGTAGAAAAAAAGAGACAAACCTAGAAACAAAATAAAACAAGAAAATAATATATTAGTCTAATCAAATGACCAGAAATGGCTTGGAAAAAAAATACCTCCCTTATGATTCTAAGATTGACATTAACGCAAAAAGAACGCAATGTTTTAATCCAATCAAATAATAGAATACTAATATATTTGTATCAACAACTCAGTACCAAACCAATTTCAACGGTCGGAACAAACTAATTGAGTTCATACCTTTTTATTTCAAATTCCACTTTTTGGTAGGATGGATTGAATTGAAACTAAATGAAAAATAAATAAATAGCGAAAATAAAAAAAGAATAACATGAAATATTCAGTTATTCGAATTGAACATGAAACAATTTGTGATACTTGCCTTTAACAATTGGAGGAGGAACAAACTAAATTAGGGTTTGAAAAAGTAAAGATTAAAACTCGGCTAAACACTCATGGGAAACCAAATATAAGCTACGTGTGAATTCTTAACTCCTTAGATAAGTTAATATTGAAGTATTATTAATATTAACCACTTGACAATTACTGTGGTCTTTTAAAAATATCAATCACGTGTATTGTTGGACTAGTTGTGAATACAATAAATATCAACCATGTGATCATACATGTGGTAGAATAATAAATAATTACCACATGCCATTTAGTCCACGTTGTTAATTACGTGGACATTAACCACATGTAAATGTAAGTAGTATTTATTAATTGTTAACCACATGCCACCAAATTCACATTGTAAAAAACAATCATATTAACCACTTCGTGTTCCCAAGTTGTTGAATGCAATTGGTAATAACTTTTAACAATGTCCAAATCTTGTATGTGGTTAATATAATTGTTTCGCGTCGTCACCATACATCCCATTGTAAATTTAAAGTGGTTAATAAAACATTTTAGTGTTGATACAGAGAATAGGATGGGGGATTGGTTTTGGAGTGACAGTGGAGCACGCGCAGATTTTCAAGTGTTTGATGATGCGTTGGGTTTTGATGCAACGTATAAAACCAATAAGTACAGGAGACCGTTGGTGCTATTCATCGAAATTAACCACCATAGGAAAACTACATTGTTTAGAGTGGGAATGCTTTCGGACGAGAAAGTGGAGACGTATACCAGGCTTCTTACCACATTCAGTACGGCAATGGATAATAAGCATCCACAATCTATAATTACGGATGGGGATAGATCAATGAGGAATGCTATTCGCACAGTATTACCTAATGCAGTACCCCGGCTTTGTTGTTGGCATCTATATAATAATGCAAAGTACAACACAGGGGATTTGGGTTTTGCTGGAAAGTTGGCAAAAGTAATGGGGGAAAACATGACTGATGATGAGTTTGAAAATAGGTGGAGTGGAATAATGGAAGACTATGGACTGGGGAACAATGAGTGGGTGAAGAAGTTGGATGATGATAGGAGATTATGGGTTGAAGCATACTTGAGAGGAAACTTTTTCGGGGGGATACATAGTACACAAAGGTGTGAGACGCCTAATGCTTTCATAAAGCGCTATGTCAGTAAGAAGCTATCAATGTTAGAGGTCTGTTGCCAATTGGAGAGGGCATTACGGAGGATAAGGAATAATGAGGTGAAGAATGATTTTCATAGTCAATATAGTGAACCAATCTTGGAGACACATCGAGTAAGGTATGAAGACCAAGCATGAAAAGTATTCACGAAGGATGTGTTCTGCTTGGTTAGGGAATAGAAAGATGGAGAGGCACTGCTCATTGTTAGTCATAGAATGTCGAATCTTGGGGGTGTGGTTTATGAGATAACTCAATTTGAAGATCGAAAGAAGAAGTGGACAATGGTATACCACCAGATAAATAGTCAAATGATTGCTCGTGCAAATTGCTTGAGAGCACCGGTATTTCGTGTAACCATATATTTTGGTGAACAAAGACAGCAAAGTTGAGAAGCATTTGGCCTAGTAGAAAGGGAACACATGGAAGGACGGGGAGAAATGAGGAACTTAATACAGAAATAGACAAGACCTATGTTGCAGGAACCAAGTTGGTTGCAGAACATGCCCTCATT
This sequence comes from Boswellia sacra, assembly GCA_013180625.2. Classification (NCBI taxonomy): domain Eukaryota; kingdom Viridiplantae; phylum Streptophyta; class Magnoliopsida; order Sapindales; family Burseraceae; genus Boswellia; species Boswellia sacra. The sequence continues at coordinate 38,456 of SNVD02012056.1, forward strand.
TTCATCATATGTGCTTAGATATGAGGGGGATGAGCGAATAACTGGACATAATTTTACTGTGGATAGATGTGGGGTAAGACCTATAGAGGACGGTATAGAACACATAATAGCAGATGAAGTAGATGATGGGGCACCATATTTTCAGCAAAATCATCAAGTGCAGGTCCATGACTTTATGAGTTGGTGCAAACTGCATAACATGTGAGCATTTTCTTTTATGTATTATATTCCAATGTAAACTTGTTAATAGGATGAAATGGTGAAACGGAAGTGGTTATACAAGAACTTTAAATGAGATGTTTCAATTCAATTGAGGATGTTGCTGTTACATCCATTTTAGTAATATTTTGATTTATTTTCTAAAACTCTACAATTTAATTGAGAATGCTAAGAACCTAATTAATTGATATGTGCTACTTCATAGATAGGATATGTGTCTGCATGGTTTTGATCTTTTGACGTGGCTTCAAATCTCATATGGCCATGGAGGTTGTAGTGTTGTGTTTGGGATGAAGATTGCAGGTATTAGGAATTAGCTATAACGCATTCCTAGTTGATGATTATGTATGCCAAAAGCATGGATTAGAATATTTTCTAGTAGTAAGCATTCATTGCATTGGCATTAATATAAGAATTTGGTATGGTCACCATAGATGCAACGTCGAAAAAATTGAAAACTAGATTAATTTACAAACATCTGCGATATTTGCATGGTTAAGTACGTTCTTATGATCCATGATAGCAGTAAGGTGTTGAATATATGGTCCTCTGACATTACCATAATAGGCTGTCTGAAAATCGATGGCTCTTTATTGGTCAAATCATTGGTTAGGATAATGGTTGTACAGGGGTCGTGGTTGTTCTATTAGGTGAGTGCAAGTGTCCTGTCAAATTATATAGACATTATCCAGTACAATACATGTTAACAAAATTCATGCCATTGCATAAATGCTGGTCTGGAATCGTGATGTTAAAATTCATTAAATGTAGCCACTTGGTTTCTTCATCTTTAAATTTATATGGAATCTATTTATTTTTGTATCCACCACAGTTCTGCATATTGGTCAAGGGCTCAGATTCCCGTATAAGTTAGTAACCAAATAGGGGGTTTCCTAGATGGCATGGTCAAATGACCTGTGTGAGTTCATGCATTGCTTCATTAATATGATTTGTTCATTATGTGTTTGTGCAACCTTAGATGCTAACCACATATGCTATAGGCTTACAGTGTCGAATTATTGAGTGTTAGGCTACTGCATGGACCTTTAAATATTAGATTGGCTGATATATGTACCTTGTATAGGAGGGGAGAAAAAAATAAAATAACCAATTAAGGGGAAAACATAGAAATTTACACGAATGTCACAAAATGTTAATAATGCTTCTTCTATTGGCAACTAATTAATTGTAATCTGCCCGATTGTGCTCATGATGTAACGTTTGGCAATCATATAGCTCTTGATATCTTATTCTAGTGATTGCTTAAAATGATATTGCAAAGTAAATGTGTTGAACCTTTAACTTTCTTTTTAAAGAAAACAAATAGAAAAATTTTCATACTATAACCATTATATATCAATCTCCTACATAACTGTCTTTCTTGCCTTTGTCAAAACAATAGTGAAATTGTAAATCCAATTGATCCAAACACTGTACTACCTGTGCAGCCTATTTTCAATTCAAGGATGGACTCCCCATACCTATTTGTTGATGACAAAGTTGCCTTGTATGTATGTATGTATATATGCAATGTTGTTAAAGCCTTATTATCGTTTTGTTTCAAGGATTAGGAAGCTATAAAGACCTTAAATGTTTATATCCAGATTTAGTCCACGCACATTGAAGCTGATATAAGCATGCATTAGTAGTTCTTTAGGTAAAAAAACTGGTGTAAATCAATTGAAATAGCTATTAACTAACCACCAAATTTCTCATTCCAAAACTCTAAAATCTCGGTCCCCTCGGTTCCCCATTCCCTCCCCCTCCTCGCCCCTCCCCCCTCTATCGTAGTGCAGCTGTTACGACATGCAACTGCAATGAAGAATAGTGCAAACCTTGTTTCATCATCATTCCTGGGGCTTTTTTGTTTCCCATGCTCTCATTTTGTACAATATTATGGATAGTTTTCTCTGAACATTTCTAACACCTTGTTCATTAATGTATTTTTTGACATAAAGGTAACAATCAACGTAAAGGCTGTGTTGCAATGCATTTTATGATATATGCTTGTAGTAAGATCTGCCATCTCCATCATTAGTCGTATTTCTTACATACAAAAGGAGTAATAGATGGTAAATTGTGTTGTCTAAAACAATGCTTGCTTATCCATGTAATATAAATATTGTATTGCAGCGAAAATATTTCTTCGTAATGGCAACTCATTTTTTTTTGAATACTGACATGTTAACTTCCATATGGAGGATTTTAAGATTAATTTTTGGCTAAAATTTGGTAACTGCCAAACTAGTTAAGCAACATTATAATTGAGATAGCCTCTTATTGCTGAGGAAAAGGATGAACATTGACACTTCTAACTTCAGATTGCTATGTTCAGTATCTGAAGTTGTATTGATTGCTGAGAAGGTTATTTCTTTCCATTGTTCTAACTCATATTAACTTCAACAATAGATATGATTCTTACACAATATGTGTTCCATAATATTTAAGTAGGCCATTGTAAATCTCAGGAATGTACATGACAAGAGCTATGAAACATAAAAATATCAACCAATAGACCATTTGCAGTGAAAGTACTCGCCGGAGACCAGAATAGAATGACTGGTTCAAGTGCGAATATAATGTTAACAGCTCTAGAGATTCCATTTTTGTGAAATGTTTTTATTATAACAACAGAACTTCTTTATATGTAGGGGTTATAGCCAATGACATCCCAAATTAACCTCTTTATATCCAACAGTTAGATTTTATGAAATCATAATTTACTTACCTGCTACAATGATAATTAGGGCTTATACTTTGAATCAAGCCTTATAATTTTGCAATTCCTCTCATGTATATGTCTTCCTTGCTAACTTTGACATAAATTTTTTTGCCCTAAGATGACGACAAATTAAAAGAGGGTGTTAAAGTTACTTTAATACTTTATTTCATTATTGAAGTACCATAAACAACACCACTGACAATTAACAAAGCAGATTGAACCAACAATTTGTGACTACAAAGTCGCTGAACTTAACCTTTCATCTTCTCTTAACAATTCAGCAACTTACGCATTATAATCCAAAACGTCACCATAAAACGAAGAGTACTGCTCATATTTAACCAATTTAAGATGTTATGACAGATTTATGATAGTGGAACAACAAACACAAACATGTCAAATCATCGACCTTGTTTAAAATAGGTAATGAAACAAAAGTCTTACTCACATTTAAAACAAGCAATGAAACAAAAGTCTCACTCATGTTTAAAACAACTAATGAAACCAAAGTCTCACTCGATCATTTTGTATGCCAGTTACACTACAAACAGGTAATATAAGTAAAGTAAAGTATTAACTAAACAAATTTGCATAGGCCTCATTGTAAGCAAATTAACATTAGTAGTGAAAATTGGATTTACTAGATGCCTGCAACAACACTAATGATATATTCTAATTTCTGCAGAATGACCTCAACATTTTCAAGTGACATCGCTTGCAAGGTATAATTGGACTTCACAGTCTCATGAATGTGATGCAGTCTATCTTCAATATTTGGGGTGAAAGGGCCTTTAACACCATTCAACATAACATCCTATATACAGCAATAGCGTTCATAATGGTAAGTTATGGAAATAACCTAACGACAACAAAGGAAGATTGTTGTACAATGTTGTTGGAGATAACGACGAAAATTACTAAATTTGCAAAACAAATAGGATGATAATAGGTTAATAGTTTCTACAAAACAACATCTAATATGTAACGAACTCCATTGCATCATATAAAATAAAGTCAGCAAATTCATTATCCAGGTATTGCCATTGAGAGGAAATAATGCAGTCACTGTAATCATGAATAGAGATGACATAATGGAATACACATTATTAATTTGCATGCCCATACAAAATTTCCATGATCAATGAAAAGAGACATCTACCAATGCAACGTTATTATAATTGTATATGTAGAGTACAAAAAACGACATAAAGGTGTTCAAATCATATTTTCCAAAGGTTGTGAAAACCTTTCTAAAGCCTATGTAAAGAATTACTGTGAAGCTAATTAACATCTTATGATTTCAAAAAATTTAAGTACATTCAGTCAAAACTTGTATATACCTACAAGGAATTTATATGACAGAAACAAAACACAACAACCATGTGTTCCACTTAAATATCTTACAAGATATGTATATGCAACATGATTGACAAAAATCATATATTGCATAAGCCAGGCGGGTATGATATGTTATACCTTAATAGTTTGCCTATGTCTTTCCTACCATAGCCACAATAGACATCTCTGTATCTTCTCAGCATCCCATTCCATGATTGGTAGAATTGATCTATTTACAAGTGCAAGCTGGGTGGAAGCATGATGTACATAATATATCTTCACCACCTAGACATTCAAGGAAATAAATGTCAAAGTGCGGAGATGCTAAACATATGAAAATAAATTCTTTATCCATCAAAATATGAAATAAAAGATAAAATACCTGCAAAAAAAAGCAGGCACCTAGAACTATTTGAACACTTGAACTGTTTATACATCAATACACTTTGATGCAATGTCAGAAAACATAAATGTGACCAATTAGTTTCACTTATGCTCCTGACGTCCTTTACAACATGCAAATAAGTAGCCCTTACATGTGTCGTTGATGTTGGACATAACAATGTCCCCATGGCAAACAAAACGAAGCACCTAAGGAAGTTTTCATCAACATGACTCAAGTTTTGCAATATCTATGCTAGAAAATCAATCCATACACCACTTGACATACACCAAAACCTGTTGCGAAGGTCTGTCTATAGACTCAAGACCCTGTAATCTAACAGCAGACCCTTCATCTGTATGCCCATCGTTTGCTTAAAGCCTTCCGTAAAAATTCCTAATTCAATGCCATCAACCAATAGCTTACAAATCATCAGATTCCAACTATCAACCAGCTTACGGCATAAAGATCGCCACCGTAATCTTCCCCAATTTGACTGAATAATAGACCCAAACCCAACACAGCATATGGCCTCCTTCTGAGCATTTGTGAAGGTTGACAGACATCGAACAAACCGCTCTAGGCTACAAACTGTATATGTACTCTTGCACTTGGATAAATCAACTTCCACACTGTTGGCACAACACTTTTTCCACACCTTGGCTCTTACATATTTTGAAGCTTTGTCTTTGGATGCCTCATTGATACATAAACTGCGCCTTTCAGATGGTGCAATACGATACAACTAATCAATAGATTGACAACCCAGAATACCAATATTAGTGTCTCACATATTTGCAGTTAAGTCTTAATATGCAGTCAATGCTTAATATAAAGGTACAAATCTTGGTTAACATTACGCCTACTATGAACAACACTTGAATCTTTGATGATTTTGGAAAATAAAACATGTTATCCATTATTCTCAACATTAATATATATTCAGTTGCTCCATGATGTGATCACAACTCGATATGAAGGTTAGATGATTTACTAGAATATAAAATACAAAGAAAAATGAATAAGGTTATTAAGCATACAGCACAACATTCTATACAATGAATAGCTCTTGATTTTATTACTGACTTTCGAGACTATCAGCATGTTATATCTAAGCAATGCTTTGATTCTGAACAACGTTGTCTACCCATTTGCAATTTCAGCCAGCAGGTGATAAGCAAACAACATGGTTAGAGGATCAAGAGACAGCATCTATTGCTTAATAGTTACTTATTGGTTAATTGTAGATTATATTCCTTTACATTTGCTCCGGCAAAGGAATATGCTTTACGAGGTAATTGCTTTTTATATACGTCCATGTCATATCTACTACACCTCACACAGAACAAAGTAATCAGATTTCAATGTATCGAAATGGGCCAATTAACATGATAATTACTAAATACCAAACCATTAGGCAAAATGAAGTTTGTTAAGAAAGGTACTACAATCAGCCTCGTAGAAATCATCTTTGCATGTCCAGCAATCTACCAAAGACCACAAACATTTAATTTTCAATGTCTTTCATTTTATATTCCAGGACTGACGTCTTAAATTATGTCATTAACTCTAATCCATTACTTTCATAATTAATATAAAAGGTGTCTTCAGGAACTAGTAAAATTGACCACTAAAATTTGTCAGAAAACACACAAATTCGATTAACCGATTAAATATGTTCACCAATGTTAACTGCAAACAAACATACTGTCACATAACACTTAATTTACCACCAGTCTACTTATCGTAGATAATGAATTATAGGCCTTCAATTCTGTAAATACCGCAAACAACTTTTAATGTAAATGTCATGAAAAAAAAAATTAAAACAATCCCTTCAAAAATTGATAAACATCTTCCAAATTGCATCACCAACAGTAACCATAAGGTCATGCTACCCTTGCTAAAAGTTTTGAATTAGTTTTGAATATGAATCAAGTATGTCTTCAGAACGTTACAAACCAAGTCAGGTGTTGTGGATCTAAAATTAATCATAGACAACTTAATAAATAACTCACCAAAGCAAAAAATTAAGAACTTCTTTCCACACAATTTGTCTCGCTCTCAACAAAGCTCATGGCTCTTTCTTGCTTAAAACTATGGGTTCGCAAGTAATATGATGCCATAGCCTCAAACCCATGCCTAGCTTGTATGTAATGCCCTACTGTAGAATATGTTTTGCACCTTATAAACCCACAGTCTGCAAGACCCGCTGCCTGAAAACCCTTGAGTTTTAGTATGGTAAATAAATATGTTGCAAGGGCATGCTATCCAAGAAGAAAGTTTCCAAATGATGAAGGAAGAAGTTCAAAATCAAATATGCACTTCTCACTCTACCGAAACAACAGGTTACAGGTAAAACTGGCCTAAAATACCCTTCTCAAGCAGAGCCGTTGAATTACATACTTAAGTTAACTCTTCAATCTAACGGCTCATAAATTTGCTGTATGCATATGTCTGCTGGATTGTAGTCCGACTCCAAGAATAGTCAAACTTGAAACTAACAACTAAGGCTGTGTTCGGTTGGTGGAAAGGAAAGGAAAGAGGAAAGGAAAAGTTGGTGGAAAAGAAAGGAATGAGGAAATGTTTTTCATTGTTTAGTTTTGTGATGGAATTATTAAAGGAAAGGAAAACTTAATAAATTAATTGGACAAAAATAACCTCAATATTAAATATTATCATTTATTAATGACTAAAAAATAGAAATTCTAATTATCTTTAACAAATTCATTAATTATTATAATAATAAGATTTTTTAATTATCAAATTAATATATACGTTTTAAATTTTAATTAATTATGGTAATAATATAATTATTAGTATATATAATTTAACCACTTAGTATATTTTTCAAAAATGGAAAATGAAAAAAAAAAGAAAGAAAAATGCTTCCAGTTTTCAGCAGCCACCATCCGTCAGCCTGCTGCCGTCGGCACCATCAAAAGTGGCGCGTTCTACTCACAACTGCTACCAAAGGAGTCGCTTGACATTGAGCTACCCATCCACCGAACTGTTATCACCACAGGTTTTCATCGGCTAGCCAAAAATGGCCAAAACATGATCAAAAATCGCCTCTTGATTTGCCACTTAAGGTGGAAATATGCACGGGATGGAGATGAGAGTACAATGGCTAAATAGATCACTGACTGATAATTCATTCTGTTAGCGAGGTGTCGACGGATGCACACAAGTACTGACTGTTGCCGGCAATGTCCGCCGAAATTATTTTTTACAATTTGCAAATTTTTTTAATTTTTGAAAAATTAATATTTGTAATTTTTAATTTTTGAAAAAATAAATTAATAAATTATAATTATGATTATTTTGGAAATTATTTATAAAATAATTTAATCAATTATTTGAATAAGGTTAGTTTTGGACACATAAAAAAATACTAGGTTAGTTTAGTAATTTAATAGATTATTCCTAAAAAAACTAAGTTTTCCTAAGTTAGGAGAGTAGAATATTGATTGTTAAAACTTAAATAATCCTAGCTCTTAAAAAAACTTTTTCCTAAATCAAAAAACTTCAATCGAATAAAGATCATGATTGCTAAGTAATCTTGAGTCATTTCCTCCCATTTTTAATGCAGCCGAACAGGGCCTTAATTCCTAATTTTATCTTCCATTTAATTTGATGAAGGGTAATTTAAGTATTTGATAAAAAGAGATACAAACCTCTTTTGAGGTTTCTTCGAATCTTAAATAGTCATTTTAGGTTTTAAACAGTCTCCCAAACTTTCCCTTCCCATTAGTATCTATTAAATTTTTTAATTATGTATATCATTAAAAATAATATATTGAATTAATTAAATTGTCCTCTAACTTTAAAATTAGAAAAAGTATATATTAAATTCAAGATATAATAGAGAACATATTAAATCAATTTATTTTTTTTTTTAAATCATTAATCAATCAGTATAAGTATTTTATAAAAATTAAATAAATTTAGAAAAGTCAACTAACATACACGTTAGAAAAATTTTAGTAAACACTTATAATTTATTGTTGTAAATTGTTGAACAAAAACTCTCTATCAAGGCAAAAACTCATTTTTCTATATGGGAAAAGGTATTAATAATAAATTTTGTTTTATTTTATATTTTCTTCAAGTTCTCTTTTTCGTTTTATTTTTTTTAATAAGATTGGGGATAAAATTTTCTTTTGATTTTTGGTGTAGACTAGCCAATAGATTTTTCGAAATTTCAAAAAATCTTTTTAATAAAAATATGTCTATAAATTATTAATTATTTAAAAATACTATATTATTTAATATCTAATCTCTTATTTTTAAATTAATAATAGACCCTTTTATTATTAAAGTTTGAGGACATTTTCACCAATATATTAATTTTATTGATATGCATAATATAAAACTTCACAAAGTATGATGGCAAGAGAGGTGTACGATATTTTGGAAACCTAAGGAAGTCATGTAGAGTTTCATGAAACCTCCTACTTGTCTTTTTCTATTAAATATCAAAATTGTCCTCTATCAAATCTAACGAAATCAAAATTAAGGATTACTTTGTCAGTTTCAAGTTCAAACCATCCTTAAAAAAGTTAATCAAACCTTAGGGGTGTTTGTGGACTTCTCCTACATATATATTAATTTACAAGATTATTTAACTTTAAAAACATTGTTTTACACTTATTATTTACATTATATTCATTTATGGGGTAGTATCATACACTACCCCTAGGGTTTACTATAATATCATCTAGAAATATAGTTTTGTATTTGTGTTAATTAAGTCCTCAAAATTTGAGTATTTGTATCATTTAGGTCCAATTGATTGATTTCGTCCACTTTTTCATAAACGAATAAAGGCATTTTCATCAAAGCGTCTTGTGAAGTATATAATTGAAGCTACATGTGATTTATTACTTTGACGAAAATGCTCTTATCCGTTTGTGAAAAAGTAGATGGAATTATCAATTGGATGCAATCTTCAAGGACCAAAATAATATAAATACAAAACCACGTTTCTAAGTGATATTATGGCAAATCTTAGGGGTAGTGTATGATATTACCCTATTCATTTAAAAAGTTTTAGAACTTAATTTTTTCTCATCTTTTTTCTTCATAAAATTTTAAAACTAAAATCTTAAATGTAAAAAATTAATAAAATCATTACTTATTCATTTAAAGAATAATAAAAAAATTGTGAAGGTTCATTTACAATAAGGAGATTATTATTATTATTGTACTTTCAAAAGTTGAATTATAAAAAATTGTCTCATTTATTTAAAGGGGATATTAAAAAAAGGACCAAATTTTGTGTTGTTTTTAAGAAATAGATCAGGGAGTGAAGATTTAGACATCATAACTGATTAAGAAACCCTAACGCTCAAGAATCAATATTATCGAACATTGTTTATTGTCAAGCATTAATGTCCCACAAAAAAATAAGAAAAAAAGAAAAAAAAACCCATCGATCGGTCTATTGATTAGAATCATAATATCTAAATTTTTAGGAACAATTGTATTCTTCAAGGACATCCGTTAGTGTGAGTTCATTATAATATTTCTTTCTTATTTGAACCACTCTCCATGATATTGCAATTAAATTAATTTATGGTGGGTGGTTGATACTATGATTGTGTTTAATTTTTTATGTTTAGGATAAACGGTTTCGTATAATTAGATGTTTACATTCTTGTACAGTTTATGGGATAGCGTTAGCAATGCTCTAAACTTTAGTTACTTTACCCAACGGACACTTCTTTTCACCGATAATGTAATCCCTGTCACAATAAATCTTCAATTATTAGATTGATATAATTTTGATGTTATTATCACATCTTACAGCATTAATTTATCATAAATTTCCATATATTCAAAGATAAGTGAAAGTTGAAAACAAATCAATTATTGAACTTGGAGGAGTACTTATTACGAACTTACGAACGTAAGAAATTTTAACCACATGCATTTGATAAAAGAGTTTTTTTTTTTTTTTAGTTCTTAAGATTTACGTAAAATAAAAAAAATCTAAAATTTGTCTAATGTTTATCATTACAAAAGAAGGGAAAAAAAAGTCATTTAATTATTTCAGCTAGAAGAAAAAAAGGGGTTGAAGATATTGAAAAACAATCTTTATTAATGTTCTTAGCATAATTTTTTATTTCGGAAATTACTTCAACTTTTATCGACAACGAAGAAGCCAGAGATTTCTTCAATGATTCTCATGGACTCCATGATGTTTGATTCGTGAGACAATGAGCACCACAGAGAGAATATATTATGAAAATCTTGTTTATTGATAAGAATGAATAAGAGTAAAAATACATATATTGTGAGAGAAAGAGTTCCAGGAAGAAAGAAACCCATTGGAAGTGTTGCATTGCTCAATCAGTTGTTTGACATGGATTGATGAGTCGGAATGGAGAATGGCGGGAACGGTTATTGAAGGTTATCTTCTTTCTCCCGGTTCATCTTCTTCTTGTTGCAGCATTTCCCGGCCACTTTCCTCCAATACTCACCATTTTGCTTGGCTCCACCTAGAAACTTTGGAATGGGCCAATTGTCATTGACAATAGTCAATGTATTTGCCACGTTAACTAGTAATGCTGTTGATATTTATCATATTTACATTGTGCGTTCATTTGCACCTGGATAACATAAATAAAAGACCACATTAATTTTTATGTGGTGTTTTATTTTATTTACCACTTATTATTACTAGTAGTGAAAAATAATTAATTTACATGAAAGTGGTAAAATTTAAAATTGTTATGGATATAATAATTTTTGTATTTATACTCTTAAAGTTCTCATGTTTGAAACTTAATAAGGCTAGACAGCCTTAGTGTTATGGATATAACAACTTTTGTATTTATACTCTTAAAGTTCTCATGTTTTCAACTTGGGAAATTTTCTCTTTTGGCGCCTTTTTATTTTTAACCATTCAATCTAAATATTTTGAGCACAATAGCCTTCTAGCCTTGAAATTACTGCAATACCCCTATTTTATTTGAATCTCAAATAACCCTCTTGCCCCTCCACACAAAACCGTCACTTTGATTTGCATTAATCCCTTTGTCACCATTTCGTCTCTGATTTGCAAGAATTTTGATCATCAAATCAAAATTGGTCTCTGCTATGTTGACAAGAGAGTCAGGGGAGTTGACCGAGAACATAAAGAGAGAGAAAATCTGCTATCTTAGAGAGATAAACGACTACATCATCGTTTCTTATGTTTCTATTTTCAATCCTAGAAGTGACCATCAAAACCTCATTTATATATTGTAAAATATGTGGGCTTTTGGATTATGTTTAGATAGAAAGCAAAAATGTTGATTAGAGAGAAAAACAATAATTTGTGTGGCTTGGGATTGGGTTTGTATGATTTTGGGATTGATTTTGCTGTGTTTTGTATCATTTTGTTGTGTTTTTGTCATTCTCTTGTTGTTATTATGATTTATTGATTGTTTTCTGTGAAACTGGTGATATGGCTGAGTCTGTGTTTGTTGGAGGTTGAAGACAATGGTTCAATGGTGTTGAACTGTCAACCATTGTCGAATTGTCGAATTTGTTAAATCATGTTATTGGGTATTTCTGTCGAACTATCTAATGAACTTGTTGTACTAACGAACAATCTTCAAATTGTAGGATAGGTGTTGGTTCGACAATTCGATGAGTAGTCATAGAACCATTGAACCATCGAACAAATTCATCGATTCATCGAACATGTGTCAAACTGTCAATTTGCTTGTCATTTTACGTCGAAGTCTTTGTTAATTTCGTTGAACTATCGAATTCGTTTGTCAAAATTGAAACCACCATTGTCGAACTTGGCTCTGTGCTATTGAATTAACAAAATGTTCATTTGGACAGTTCGACTTGCCCATGGTTGAACTATTTAATTTTTTAACATATTTGCTTTTTTGTACATGTTATGCATGCTTTTGTGGTTCTAACCCATTATACCCTTCAATGGGGTGATTACGATTACGATGTTGTAGGATTGTATTTTTATGTGCAATAAGCTTATCGAAAAGTAAAAGAGGATCTTCAACAAGAAGACTAACATTGGTGACCTGATATAGATATGGGACCTAACTTTCCCAGGCAAACTGGTCAACATGTCCCATTGCACGAGTTAAAGATGCGTGACATGGAGGATGAGGAGTTATGGTACCTCATTTTCGGTAAGGCATCATTGTTCTACTACTGCAATGCAAAATGTCTATTTAAGTTTGTATTGACATTGGAATTGTTGATCATGTAGGGAAGGCCATAAGATTCTCCAAGCATGAGTTTGTTTTGATCATGGGCCTAAAGATCAATCGGCTACCTAATTTTGAGAAGAACCCTAAACACCGCTTGAGGGATATGTACTTGAAGGAATAGTTTTTGGGCAGAAAGCATATGAAGATTAACGAATTCAAGTCCTAGATTGAGTTAGTGGATTTCAACAATATGAGGAATTTGGATGCAGTGAAGTTAATTGCATATTAGGCATTGATCACCTCTAGTTGGGTCAGCTGAAAACCAATCCGATAAATTTAGATTACCTTGAGCTGGTTAATGATTTGAATAAGTTCAAGGAGTATCCTCTGGGCAAACCTACATGGAGAGAGACATATAATGGTTTAAGGGCTAGTGTGCTAGACCAGGCGAAAAAGTATTTACAAAGTTGCAATACAAAGAAGTTATAAACGAAGGAGAAAATACAAAATTTATGGATGCATATACGCTTTCCAAGTACTTGAACTATTTTTATTTTTATGGATGTTAGGTTGGTTATCATGTACTTAAATGACATAAAATATGTAGATGTGTCTAATATGTGGCTTTTGTTGATGTAGATCTAGCTATATAAGACAATTCCATTTTTGGGGTCCTTGTACGCATAAAAGGGTGCAACATATGAAGGGAAGATCCTATGCATTTTGTAGTGAACTAGTGTGGATAGATTATCACCCAGGCAGAGGTTTTGAGGGACGTGACCAGTGAAACCGATCAGGTCAGGGCACTACAATATTCATATTTGCTAAAGGTAGCTTATATAACTCTCTTTACATTTTGATCTCAATTTTTGTTTTTTTTTTGTTTTTTTCGATCAGGGGAATCCTTCTAGCGTAAGCCTACATCCAAAAGCAATAGAGTAGAGTAGCAACCTATATATTTTGAATTGACATTGGATCAATGGCCCAAGAGGCACACTAGCAGAGTGGGCCAAGGAGAACAAGTTACTAGTCCCTATCGCTACAAGGGCTTGGAAGAAGGACAGGGTGAAGCAGCTAGTGTTGTCTACGTCAGAGGGTCCCACCTGCGGATCATTTGAGGAAGCTTTTGATTCTCATTTTGTGCATACAGAGGGCCAAGGCAATATAAAAAATACAAGCATCATTGTAGAAGTTTGGATGTGATTAGGCTTGATTAAATGTTATCATTGTTGATTGAGGACATAACAGTCATTAAACCTAGCTCTTCATTTATTAATTTGTGACACATTACTCATAATGTTGGTCAAAATTATTATATCAACAAATATTTACCACATGTAATAATAATGTAGTATAATATAACATGATAAAAATCAAGCTAGTTCTCATCTTTCTAATTGGAGAATTTAAAAGATTAAATATACAAAACATATCTGCAGTACACTTCTTTCTATTATCAATTTGATAGTCTTCTAAAAATACAGAGTTAATTGTGCACAAGGAGCCCTGTAAGATTTCGATCAAATTATTTAGTGGTGCAAAAACACTTATACAAAACTAATTTCACGCAGCTCATAAATTTTTCCAAGACCAGGCTAATTTTAATTAATGGCATGCTAACGGTGCTATAAGTCTAAATTTAATTAATGGAATGCTAATGATACATAAGATTTCATTATTAAAGAATTAAAGTTTTTAAACATAGATAAGAAAACATGATTAACCTTATTCATCTAAATAAATATTATATATTTTGACCAAAAAAGAAGATATATAACAATACATATAATAAAAAATTAAAATCAATATAATACAATATTTGTAAATTGTTAAAAATTAATTGCATATTTGGAAATGATTAAAGATATTATTTTTCTCTTTTTTTTTTTTTGGATTCAAGAATATATATGATGGGGAAGCCGTACAAGAACAAACTAAACTCAAACGCTCACTCAACAATCACTCACACATAATTGACCAACCAACAATCCAATAATCTGAATACTCTTCAATAACTTAAAATAATCAATGTCTGAATAATAATGTCTAACAAAATAATAATGAAACCCTATATTTATACTAATCAAGACATAATGGAATTTGAGTAAAATTAGGAAAGTCTAAATCCCTATTTGAGTCAAAATCCCTAGACTAACAATTTAGGTTTGAATCAAATTAGGAAAAGTCAAGATCCCTAATTGAGTCCAAATCCCTAAATTGATAATTTCTAATTCAATTAAACTTTAAATAACTAAATTATTGAAAAAAACTCAATTATCCCTAATGTAAATATAACCCATGCTGCATCAATTCTCCCCCGCTCAAAAAACTCGACTCCTGGCGAGTTGCTCAAGGCGATTGTTGCCAAAACACGATAAAATACCAAGTCTTATCTTGCATAAACATAGGAATATCGTTGATCCAAGTCCGCACTCCACGATAATCTAAGAACATAGATACAAGCGGTTGAAAACTAGGCAATGTTGCTTTGATGGACGTCAATGTTGTCGAAGAAACAATCCACATCATAGGAGACATCAGAATAGAGACAAGCATGCCTTGGTTTGCCAACATAGTAGAGACTCCCAAGAAATCAATTTCAGTATTAGACTTGGAAATAACTTCTTGAAGTAGTTTTGGAGACTCAAAATTTTTTCTTCATGAGATAATTCAACTTCAATCTTTAGTTTGGTAACTTCAACTTCAATATTTGTTGTGGAGACTTCTTTTTTTGATAGATGGATGTTTTCAATTGGCTTCTCATCAACCACTGGCAAAACTTCAATAGGATGCTCTCTAACCTTGCAATCTTCAACATGCATAGGCTCAATTTCACCTATAAGCTCTTTCTCAATAAGACTCTCTTCAATCTTGACTTCAACATCATTAGCTTGAATCTCAACCTCATAATCATCTTCACTTGGAACTTCATTATTCATAGCTACTTTCTCAACATCTTTCTCAACATCTTCTCTTGCACATGGAACTTTATCTTCCATAAGTTCACACTTGGCAGGTTTCTCACTAGGATGTGGGGTAAAGATTGAAGAAGGACCACTTTGGAAAGGTGATTGAGTGATAATAGGTAAGTTATTACAAAGCTCATGGTATTGGCCAATTAATCTATCTAATCGATCCAAATCAATTTTTCAATCATAATACTCATGATTTTGAGATCGATAACTTACCACTGTTTGATGTTTAGGCATATATCTAGGCCTAAGATGTGAAGGTATAAAAGTATCAATTACTAAACGTTTCATCTCATCCCATGTTGGAAGTTCTCCCCTTCTTCCTGGGTGTTTACGCTTAACCATCCACCATTCAAAAGCAAAATCGCTCAGTTGGGTTGCACCATAATCAACCATCATATCTTCTGGAAGATCTACATAATAAAAATATTGCTCCAAGCTATCAAACCAGTGAAGAATCCCTTTAACATGATAACGGAAGTTAGAAAGAATAATTTTCACATAAGGATGGCAACGAATCCCATAGAAATCTAAGCGTTTATTGAAAGCAATCTCATGTTTCTTACGTTCATAGTTGCTTTGATAACCCCAATAAGCCATTAGAATTAAACTGCAAAAGTCAAAGGTATGGAAGACTACACAAAAATGGGTTGAACTGCAAATTCTGAGACATTAGAGGACTCCAGTAACTCTTCAAAGGTTCGAGGGCTGAATGATATTATCTAGACAAGCCTAAAATCTGACTTTTTGAGTTTTGAAGACTTTCTATCAAGAATTAGTGATCGGCCAAGAAGGGAAAGTTGACGGGGAGGGGCCGATCTATGATGAATTTTGTTTGGGTTTTATGGAATTTATGATGAATTTTGTGGAACGATGTTAGACTCTGATACCAAATTGACGGGGAACCCATACAAGAGCAAACTAAATTCAAACACTCACTCAACAATCACTCACACACAATCGACCAACCAACAATCCAATAATCTGAATACTCTTCAATAACTTAAAATAGTCAATGTCTAAATAATAATGTCTAACAAAATAATAATGAAACCCTATATTTATACTAATCAAGACATATCAGAATTTGAGTCAAATTAGGAAAGTCTAAATCCCTATTTGAGTCAAAATCCCTAGACTAACAATTTAGGTTTGAATCAAATTAGGAAAATTCAAGATCCCTAATTGAGTCAAAATCCCTAACTTGATAATTTCTAATTCAATTAAACTTTAAATAACTAAATTATTGAAAAGACTCAATTATCCCTATCGTAAAAATAACCCATGCTACATCAATATATGATTTTATTTTTTTAAAGAATATATGAATTTTTTTTTGAAAAAAAGAAGATACTTATTATTTGGTGGGTGTGGAGATTAAAATAATAAATTTTTGTAGGAAAACAATTGTTTACAAGATTTCTATTGGAAAAAAAAAAGTTATATCCAATGTTATGGTAGATTTATAAACTAAAAATCCTCCTCATTCATCTCATCCATCAGCTTCTTCAATTTCTCTTGTTGCTTCTCAGCTGCTATTAGATGGTAGCTAACAGCTATTCAGCTGGTGGAATCAGATTTTGCTAGAACTGTGCCTTTCGAAGTGCCTTCACCATTCAGACTGATAGGTTTTCCTACTAATTACAATGCACGCTTTGATTTCTTTGACTTCACTGACTTCAAAATTTTGTCTTTAGATGTTTCTGATGATGATGTTTGTCTTTGAGTTGGAGGCATTGCATTATACAGAGCAACTCCTACATGGGCTTGAATAAAAATTAAAAGATAATGTATCACGATATTTGAGCAAATAAAATAGAAAAGAAAATTTATTTTAAAAACTCAAGTTAAAAAAGTTGCACATTATCTTTATGGTGGCATTTGTTTCTTACATTTGGCAATTTTTTTTGATAAAATAAAAGAAAATTCACTATTGTCTTTTATTTTGTTGTTTTATAAAAAAGGATGTTGGGGATTTTCTTCATGCAAAATTAGTTACAGGCAAGGCCTTAGCTGTATTTGTATCTTAGTAAGCACCTTAGTCTCGTTCATTAGAGGATGTAAATATCACTACAACAAATAACACATTTAGTAGCATTGCATTGTAGCTTTTTTTTATGATGCTACTAAAAGTTTATTTTTTGTAACATTTAAGAAAAGAATGCTATAATATGTAACTTAAAAAGTAGCATTTTATTATTGGTAGCTTCCCCATATATATTTATTGCTTTTTTTTTTGGAAGCTACTAAAGCACTTAAATTAGTAGCATTTGTGGAATGCAACTAAATGATATTAAAACCATAGCATTTGATAAATGCTACTGTTAATAACAAAAATTAACTGACAAAATTTTGTTCTCTGACCTTTAATTGGCTGCTTTCAACAAAAACATACAGTAGCCCAAAAACGGCGTCGTTTTGATACTTATCATTTTAAAAAAAAAAAAGCTGAAACTATGTCATTTTTGCTGTAAATAGGGCAACATTAGTAAAGTGAGCTCACTGCCTCAATCCCCTTCTCACGTAGACAGCTCAGCTCACTTCCTCAATCCCCCTCTCACGTCGGCAGTTCACATCGCTCACTTCAATCCCCCTTTCACGTCGGTAGCTCACATCGCTTGCTCACACACGCATCACCAGGTCACCTCACCTCACGTTGCTTCTTTTTCTAATTTTCCTTCTCCGTGGTTTGCCTAAAAATTGGGTGCGATATCTAATTTCACTTACTTTTACCCTAATTTCACTCTTAATCTCTTAGCTCATCAGTTTTTGAAGATAATTAATTTTACTCTTAATACCTTAGTTTTAACAGTTTGATCGAGATTCAATGGCCAGCTCAGGAAGGGGCCTTGTTCTTTCACTCTTAGTTTCGTTTGGAGGTAAAGACTCTTGACTGATTAATGAATTAGTGTGTTAGATGAGTAGTTTGGTCGAGTGATGGTGATTGGATGATTTGTTTATGAGCAGGTGGTAGCGGCAGGGGATGTAAGGTGGACGTGGGGAGAGGATGTGGTTCATCCTTTAAAGGTTTTGGTAAATAACCTTTGTCTGGGTACGTCGAAGAAGCTTTCACTTTCACGAAATGTGGTATTAGGTATTTTTTCCATTTTGATTTCGAATTTCTTTCTTTTGTTTTTTTGCTTTTCACCTCATAGATGGATTTTTGTTTTGTAGGTGGTAGCAAGCATGCTTTGATATTGTGAGGGCTGAAGCAGAGTAGCTTTGATCCCAAGGAGAAGTTCAGGACAAGGTTTCCTCCAAAGGGCTTGAAGATAACACCACCATATTAGTTGATTGAGTTTCGATGGAAGGACTGATTTCCATGGTGTTCAGGTATTGCTTTTGTTAACTACTATACTCTAATTTTTATTTTTATTTTCTTATTTTTTTGTATTGAAATTAGGCTGTTGATACAAATATTAAGTATTTGCTTGAGATTCAATTAATGAAAAGGGAGTTTTTGATTGGGAGTCTAGTACTTCATAAAGTTGATAATTTCAATTTGTCATGCTTACAAAAAGATTGATTGTTCTCCAACTAATTCTGATGCTCATTGCACTGTACAGTTGTGATAAGTCATAGTTTAAAGAGGTTAAGAGGGAATATAAAATTTTGTTTTACGCATCTTGCATGAATTCTCACAAGATATGTTTGTCATTGTCTTTACTTGAGCACTAATCTTCATCTATCATATTTGGTTTGGCTTTTGCCAAAGATAGAAGGTTAGCTAATGATACTATGAGAGTAGTCCCTTAATAGATAACTTGGACATAAAACAAGAACAAAACTTATGATAATTTAAAACTGATTAAAGAATATTCTTCTAGCGGCATGTAACATTTTTGTGCATCCAAGCACCAATTTGACAAATTATGGACTTGATATGGTGAAAAGCCCATCTTTTCAGCAATCTAACTCTAATCTTAATCCAAGTTTCAACAAGCTTTTCTGTAGCCTATAGCACATGTTGATAATTTTTAAGAAAAGGAAAAGGAAATTTGGAATCTTACACCATCAAATTCTGACTTGTTGCTTTTTTCTTCTTTTTTAATACATTTTTGGCGGTCAGTTGGAGCTTTAGATTCTCTTAGTGTAGCTTTTCTGTGGGCAATTTGCTGTGAAAAGTAAAGACTGGAACAACTGTACATTAATTAATTAACTGCACATTAAATTAATTAAAGTGTGGAGTAAAGGAAGTTACAATCAGTGCATATGCAAGCACATTTGGCTAGTCATAAGTGGCGCCATTAGTCATTTGTAGACAAAGAAAAAAATTGTACCTCTCAATCAATTTGTTTTCCTTAATTATTGTTTAAGTTTTTGTTCTGTTTCAAAGGTTTTTCCTTATTATAATGAATATAATACAAAGTAGTGGTTTGTATTTGGATTAAAATTTACCAAGAAAAATAATATAGAGTTTTGGGTTGGGTTCAATAATAATGACTGAAAGCAAGTAGACATGAGACACCAACCAGATTTACAGCAAGTGTCTTTTGATTTAGGTCCCAAATAAAGGCACCTTTTATCTTTTGTTATTGGAGGATTGCGTGAAGTTGCTTTAATTTCTAAATTCATTTCCATTTCCTAATTGAGTTGCTTGGCGTTTAGTCGTCGATGGGTTCTATTGAGGACTGTAACTGTGTAACAATGTAGTATGTAGGGAAAAAAATTAAAAAAGATAGAAGCTTGCTGGACACGGAAATCAAATAAATAAAGTAGGAAAGTGACTTAGGATATAAATTGCCAATAATTTATTTTAATATGGCCCTTGCATTTGTTATGACTATGATTACCAAAGTGCACTGTTTTGCTAGATAGTATTATAATCTTGTTGAACAAATACCTCAATCATCTCATCTCATTAAAGAGTTGTCGATGAGTATATTATATTTTAGAGTAGTTGGTGGCTAGAACCAGAAAGACTTAAGAAGTTGGTTGTCGGTATCAATTGCACAGTTTATCTTTTGCAATTAAGCATATGAAACTCTGGTTTGATTCCAAATGCAAAATGATGCTTGCAAATGCACTTCGATTTTTGTAGCTTGTTTTCATTTCAATCTCAACTCTTGGGTTGTGTTTCACTTGGCCCTATATATAATAAGTGGGAAAGGTAGTGTATATGATGATTCATGTGGCAGCTTCACCGGTTTTAGTGGCTAATTTCTTTGTACTTGATTTTATATTGTTGTGTTTTGAACAGGCTGTAAAGTATGCAGAAGAGAAGAAGATTGTGTGGGTGATAAGGGGCCGTGTAAAGACACTATATTGAGGATGTTCAAATTGCGTTTATTTGCTGTCTTTATATTAGATATACAATTATTTATAATTTGTAGCAACTAGTGTAATTTGAAGTTTGTAACTTTGATTTTGTTTTTTTGATGTCAAGATTTACTCTCTAAAGTATAGAAGGAATGCAAGGATGCCATTTTCTCTATTGATAATGATTTTTTGCTAAATCTATCTTCTATCCTATTGAATTCATGATAACCATTAGTAAGAAGGTAAGTCTTCTCTAGTTACCTTTTGCATATTATAATAAATTTCCTATAAACTTTAGAAACTGCCTAGTTTATACTAACTATTTGTAGCATTTTATTTGTAGCATTTTTTACTTGTTACGAAAAACTAATCTATAGCATTGGATAAATGCTTTGAAAGTGATATTTGAAGCCTTTCATGAATGCCACAAAAAGACATCAATAGCTGTTAATAGATGCTACCTATAATTATTGAATGCTACAAAAAAGTTATTTGTAGTATTTTATACTTGCTAGGAAAGAGTTATCTATAACTATAAGGAAATGCTTTCAAAATGATACTCGTAGCTCTTCATGAATGTTACCTGTAATTAATTCATAGCTTGTTATAAATGCAACCAAATCTAGAGACTTTTAGTTGCTTGGCCTACCATAGCATGTGCAATAATGCTATGAAACACTTTTAGTAGCATTTATTGCATGCTACTATATGCGCTTTTTGTTATAGTGTATGTTTTGAGGAAACTGGTCTGGCTTTGGGGAAAGTTAAGTAGTGTTCCTCATTATATGTATATCGCTAATGACAATTAACTAGCCTAGCCATGAACAATGGAGTAAATTGATGACAGAGATTATATCTTATTATGCCCCCTTAATATGATCATGTTTCCATTGGAAATATCGATCTTGTACTGAATAGGGCCAAAACAAAACTTAGGAAAAGGTTTGGTAAGAATGTCAGCAAGTCGATCATAAGTAGAGATACTCCGCTTATGTAGACGAGGGAAAATGTAGTGAATCAGTGTTTGATTCTTTCTTGGGAAAATAAAAAAAATAGGCCAAATTAAGGGGCTTTACCGAATTATGACACATCCTCAAAACTTTTGATGTCATAGGCACTTTGAATGTGAAATGACTAGTATGCCCTTATGAATTCAATTTACTCATTCCATTCTTTATTTCCCTCTTCCCTCCACTTACCTCTTCCTATTCCATAACCGTCTCTTGTTGAACTTTTGATACACCTCAACATTGTCCAAGCGTTATTGGCCATCCGAAATGTAGCACCATGGAAATATATATATATAATTCTACTCACCTAAGGAGCAAGTACATTTGGACCCTTTCACTAGAGAAGCAAGAGGAAGGAGGACAGAAGCAAGAGCAAAGTTGTAGAAGGCAATTAGGTAAGTTCGATTTTTGCTTATTTTTTATTTTCTTGCTGGTTTTCTTGTTTGTTTGAAGTGATATTGGCCTTGTGAATATTAAAAATAATGCTTTGATTAGGCGCAACCAAAGGATTAGAGATTGTATATAGGAAATTTACAAATTTAAATAAATTAGAGATTTGGGTTAGATTTAGGGATTTTGATTATGAGATTTGAGTTTTCGATCGTATTTTGTGATTGTGGGCTAAATAGGGTGTCATTCAGATGCTTTGAAGGTTGGATTTGTGTAAAAATAGTGGAAACCGACGAGTTTCATCGTGACATAGACGATGGTGAGTGTTGGATTGTGCTTCTAGTATGTCGCTCGGTACTTGACACCATGTGTCAAGTTTTGTCGGATGCCACAACTGACACTTGACATCATGACATTTACAAAGGCATCGAGTGTCGATTCATGTAAACTGACATCTGGTGCACCAAAACCATGTATCCGACACTCAACAACATGTAATTAGGGGAATTTCGAGTGTCGATTTCATGGGCTTTGGATGCAATTGTTGGTTTACATGAAACCAACACTTGATGAATGTGAAAATGCTTTACATCTAGTGTCGGTTACATAATCCGACTTGACTCAAAGCTAGGCAGATAAATTTGATGAGGAAACATTGTCAGATTTTGAATCTGACTCTCGAGGAGGCCGACGTCAGACATAGTCATATTGTCGGATGTCCAACTTAGTCATATTGTCGGATGTCCAACTTCCTAGATGTTGGTTCCAGTAATCTGACATAAGTTTCTTTGGACACTTGATGGATTATATTGAGCTTTTATTTATTTTGTCAAGCTCTATCGAGCTTGTCGAGGTGTGT